>WBNM01027602.1:22966-67114 GCA_013399055.1 Ramphastos sulfuratus | reverse complement strand
TCCCACCCAAACCATTCCAGGAAAGTTTTTACTCAGCAGTAAAACTCTGCTGCCTGTTAGGAGCACCTCCAGGGTTGCCCTGGCTGTGCCATGCTTTCAGGTTGGCAATGTCTTCTCCTCCACTGACTACAACATGAGGAAATGATCTTACTGAGGTGTGCAAAAGGAGACCAAATCCTCTGGTCCCTTCTCAAGAATCCTAACAACCACTAAAACAAAGATGGAATCACACAGTCACAGGACATCTACAGCTGAAGGGCTCCAGCAGGATCACCCAGTCCAGCATCCTGCCCCTCCTGGGACAATGACAAGGAGCATTTTAAAACACCATTGGAGAAGACAGAAGCTGCTGTTTTTTACTTAGTGCTTCTGCATCAGCACCTACAGAATGGGAGGTCTCCTCTATTTCCCAGTGTGTGCACCCAGCAGTGCTGTGGTTAAGCAGCTGGGATCCAGGATTAACCAAAGTCTTCTGCACATCCAAAGCATACCAGATGCCAGGGCTGTAAGAGGCTTAGGAGCACAGGCTGGATGCTCTGCTCTGCACCCCCACACTCACCATCCCTTCTCAGGGGGTTGATTCATGAGCCAGCACCACCTCTGCCCTGCTCACATCTCCTCCTCTGCAAAACACAGCTGCAGCCACACAGACCCTCAGGAGAGCATCTGCCTCAGAGGGGGTAACGGTAACAGTGCTGCTGAGCCAGGCGGTGCCCACTGCCATCTCAGCATGCCAACGTTGCACAGCAGCAGAGCTGGGCTTTGCTGGAAGCCTGGGTTTGACATCAACCTGCTCCACCACACCCAGGCCACCCACCAGGAGCCTCCTGCTCCAGAGGGGCTCCCACCCAAGCCCCCACTCACCAATGTAATCCCCAAGCTCCAGACATCTGAGCGGACGTCGTAGCCTTGCCGGGAAGCGCTGGGGTCTATCCTCTCGGGCTGCAGAGGGAAGAAGGAACAGTCACAACCTGTGCCAGGCAGCAGGGAGACAGAAGCATCTCAGTCTCACACAGAACTTGGAGTTTATCCTGTGAGGCAGAGCCTGGCACAGCTCTAGAGGCAAACCTGCTGCTAGGGCAGAAGCCCAACGCCAGCAGAGAAATATCTGAAGGACTCCCACAGTGGCTGCCTGGAGGACTCGCTCTGGATGGCACNGAGCTGGGGAGGGACTGTGGACAAGGGCTGGGAGTGGCAGGCAGAGGGACAATGGCTTTGAGCTGGGAGAGGGGAGAGTGAGAGTGGAGCTGAGGAAGAGATTGTTGAGAGTGAGGGTGGGGAGAGCCTGGCACAGGTTGCCCAGGGAGGTTGTGGAGCACAGAAGCACAGAATGGGATCTTTGATTCTTAATGTGGCTTCTCCCACAACCTCCTTGTGCCCACTGCTCCTCAGTGCATGGTCCTTGCCTTCCCAGTGCCACTGGGGATTTATCACCATTACTGCCAGTGGTAGGATCTGCTTTGAAACAGCTTCAAGGGCCACGTCCTGGACACGTTGCCCTTCCCACCCTCTTAGGTGTGTGCCCCTTGCTTCACTTTCCCATCCCTCCGTGATGGTTTCCATGCATCTTAAGCCCATGTGTTAGTCATTCCTCTCATGGCTTGGATGGACCTTTCAATAATCCTGGTGGAAGGACACAGAAAGTGATGAAATGACCAAAATTCAACTCCCTTAAACCTCTCCCCAGCTGCCCACACGCTGAGCCTTGTGGCTCAGTCAAAAGCATCACATCTCCACCCCTCAGCCCCAGCACCCACCCTGGCTGCATGAGCTCAGCCTTTCCACACCACAGCCACCAGACCAAGGGACAAGGAATTCAACACTCACACAGACATTCCCTTCTTTAAATATGGGCAACAGAAATGGAATGAGATAGCACAAGTGAGAAAAGCCAGACGGGAAGGATTGAGGGACCTGAATATCTCTTCTGTGAAGAAAGGCTGAGAGCCCTGGGGCTGTTTGGCCTGGAGAAGAGAGGGCTGAGAGGGGATCTGATCAATGCCTATAAATACCTGACGGGTGGGGATCAAGATGAAGGTGTCAGGCTCTGTTCAATGGTGCCCAATAGGGCAAGGGACAGTGGGTACAAGCTGGAGCCCAGGAGGTTGCATATCAGCAGGCAGCAGTGCAGGTTGGGGCTGCCCTGCTGGAAAGCAGCTCCGTGGAGTGCACCTTGGAGTGCTGTGGGCAGCAAGGTCTGCGTGGGGCAGCAATGTGGCCTGGGGGCTAAGGGAGCCAATGGCAGCCTGGGGGGCATCAGGAAAACTGTGGCCAGCAGGGCTAGGGAGGTTCTGCTCCCGCTCTGCTCTGCCCTGCCGAGACCACAGCTGCAATGCTGTGCCCAGTTCTGGGCTCCTCAGTTCAGGAGAGACAGAGACCTGCTGGAGAGAGTCCAGGGGAGAGCCACGAGGGTGAGTGGGCACTTGAGTATGTCCCCTGTGGAGAGAGCCTGAGAGCCCTGGGGCTGTTTGGTCTGGAGAGGAGAAGGCTGAGAGGAGATCTGGGCAATGTCTGTCACTAGCTAAGGGGTGGGGGTCAGTGGCTGGGGCCAAGCTCTTTTGGGTGGTGCACAGCAATAAGCCAAGGAGCAGTGGATACAAAGTGGAACAGAGAAGGTTTCAGCTCAGCATGAGGAGAAACTTCATTACAGTGAGGGTGCTGGAGGCCTGGAGCAGGCTGCCCAGAGAGGTTGTGCAGTCTCCTTCTCTGGAGACTTTCCAAACTCATCTGGATGCATTTCTGTGTGAGCTACCCTAGGGGATCCTGCTTTGGCAAGGGGTTGGACTGGATGATCTCTGGAGGTCCCTTCCAACCTCTAAAGTTCTGTGATTCTGAGGAAAAGCTTCTCTGGTATGAGGGTGCTGGAGGCCCGGAGCAGGCTGCCCAGAGAGGTTGTGGAGTTTCCTTCACTGGAGACTTTCCAGACCCACCTGGATGTGTTCCTGTGTGACCTGCCCTAGGTGATGCTGCTCTGGCAAGGAGGTTGGATTCAACGAGGTCCCTTCCAACCCCTACCATTCTGTGATTCTGTGACTCCCAGCCCCCAATTCTTGTGTACTGAGGGGAGGATGGACTGAGAGCAGTGAGCATTCTGCATGTGAATGCTCTCAAATGCTTTGAAGCTTCCTGGATGTTTCAGCAAGGAGCAAAACACCTCAAGGAGAAGCCCATGGACAAGCACTGGCTCACAGGTCAGCTCAGGAAGGACAACAGCAGCTCAGACTTACAGACCAGAGCTGTCATAGAATCATAGAATGGTAAGGTTGGAAGTGACCTCAAGGATCATCCAGTTCCAGCCCCCTGCCATAGGCAGGGACACCTCCCACTAGCACAGGTCACTCAAGGCCTCATCCAACCTGGTCTTGAACACCTCCAGGGAGGGAGCAGCCACAACCTCCCTGGGCAACCTGTGCCAGTGTCTCACCACCCTCACTGCAAACAACTTCTTCTTAACATCCACTTTCAATCTCCCCTCTGCCACTTCAAACCCATTCCCCTTGTCCTGCCATTCCAAGCCCTTGTCAATAGTCCCTCCCCAGCCTTCCTGCAGCCTCCTTCAGACACTGGAAGGCCACTCCAAGGTCTCCTGGAAGCCTTCTCCTCTCCAGGCTGCAGAGCTCCAACTCTCTCAGCCTGACCTCAGAGCAGAGCTGCTGCAGCCCTCTGCTCCAGAGCAACACCTTCTGGGTACAGAAGAGTCCCAGGGCTCTTGGTGCTGTCTTTGGCCCTAGCCCACAGTGGCACAGCTGATGGGAGAGCAAGATGGACCAAACCAAATCCCCTCTGAATACAGAGCAGAAAGACTCCTGGGAATTTGCATCCAGATGACATAGGAACAATTCAGAGCAACAAAGGGAGGGTCACTGTGTCACACTCCAGGGACCTGGAATGAGGGCTCCAGACAAAGCCCAGCTTGTGCCAGGTGTCCTCCTAATGCCAACTGCAAGTGAGGAAAGAAAATGGTTGAGATACAGACCCACCACTGGCTGTGCTGATGGTGTGAAGAGGCAGCATGGAGGCATTAAAGAGGGGTGCAGCCTGTCACTGAGCTTCTCTCTCTTCCACCTAAGCAGCAGCATCCTGCCCTGACAGGTGAGCTGTGGGCAGCCCTGGTCCTCCCCTTCTAGCCCCCAGCTAAGCAAGCACAGCAGCCTGGGCTGTGACACAAGGGCAGAGGGACACAGGACACACTGCAGCCTTCAGCAACTTCAAAGCAGCATTTCTGGGAAAAGCCAATTCCTGAAGCTCAGGTCTGGGTCCTCACTGGTCACAGAAGCAAGGAGTCTCCTCCCATGTGCCCTGCACAGTCAGACCTGCCCACACAGCACTGGAATCAGAGAACCCTTAAGGCTGGAAAAGAATCTCCAAGATCATCAAGTCCAACCTTCTACCCAACACCTCCATGACCACCAGAGCATGGACACCTCCAGGCACAGTGACTCTACCACCTCCGTGGGCAGCCTGTTCCAATGCCTGACCACATCAGCTCTTATTTGTGACTCAGGCCAGTGGGCTCCTAAGCTAAAAGAACAGAACAGGCAGCCAGGAGTGAACAGCGACCAGGAGAAGTCACATTTCTGCAGTGGAGAAAGCAGAACAGATCCTATCTGACACAGGGTCCCTCAGCTCCAACTACAGGCACAGATGGATGCAAGGTGGAAGCTGCCAGCTTCTCTGAAGTCTCTCTTCTTGCCCTCAAACAGGTGTGAAACACAGCCCAGTGCCCTGCCTGGCTGTGGCTGGTGGTGGCAGCAAGGCAGAGCCCAGGGCAGTGCAGGCTGCAGCTGCACCATCATCTGTGCAAGGTCAGCTGCAACCCTTCCCAAGAGCCTCCAACCAGGACTGCCAGAGCTAACCAACCCTCACTGCACCCACACCAGCTGGGTAGAGTCTGCACTGAGAGCTGCAGCTGCCAAGCAGCTGCTCTGCTGCTGCTCACCAGAGCGCAGCAGCTGGATGTGGTTAGGGACACTGCAAAGCCACAGATTCAGAGTGGGATGGGTTGGAAGGGACCTCAAAGCTCACCCAATTCCATCCCCCTGCCATGGCCAGGGACACCTCCCACCAGCCCAGGTTGCTGAAAGCCTCATCCAAACTGGCATTGAACATCTCCAGGGAGGGCACATCCACAGCCTCCCTGGGCAACCTGTGCCAGTGCTGCAGATGTGGTCTCACCAGAGCAGAGAGAGAGGAGAACCTCCCTTGACATGCTGGCCTCACTCTTCTCAATGCACCCCAGGAGACCATCAGGGTACATTGCTGGCTTATGGTTGCACTGAAACAGTCCAGAGATGTTCCAAGGTCTCTGAGGAGTAGGAAAGACAGGATTGGTAATGGATCTCCAAGATGACCTTCCTTGGCCTACTGCTAACAACAGCCAAGAAAACATAAGCTCAGTGGAGCTGAACTCTGCACATTGGGAACGCCTTTCTGGGGTGGTAACAGAGGGCTCCTGAGGGCCTGCTGTGATCTGAAGGGCTGGGAAGCTGGGCCCTGGCTGGATGCTGGAGCAGACATAGAAGCAGCAGCAGCAGCAACACACTGGGGTGACAAGCTCCCAGAAAAGGACAGGAGAGCATCAAAGCCCAGCAGAGCATCAGCAGCAAAGGCTGCTGCCTGATGACACAGGAGGAACTGCTGCAGCCTCCAGAGGTGGGACCCACACATGGACTTAATCTCAGGGTTTACATTTGCAAAGAATGCTCAAAACCCAAGGGGCTTATGGCAGAGCCACAAAACCCATCTGAGTTGCATTAAAGGCTCAGCTCCTAAGCTCCTCAAAGAACAGTTTAAGAGGTGACTACATCAGAGTCAGAAAGAACCTGCTGGGGAAGGAGCCTGTGGCAAGTGAAGGTCTCCTTAACTCTGCAAGCAAAGCAGAAACAAGAGCCCACAGTCAGCCACTGAAGTAAGATTTGCTGTTTAGTGCCAGGGGTGGCCTGAGGAGCATCACTGATGACCAGGACAACTCCTGGGGCACCACGGTAGGCTCTGCAGATCAGCAGGAGCTCTGGAGGGGCAGCAGTTTGGGAGGTTGTGAGGTGGCATTTCAGCCCTGCTACTTCACCTTGTGGCAGAAGCTGAGTGGGCCTGCAGTGCTGGTGGGGATGCTCCAGAAGTCCTTTAAGTGGTTGGGAAAGGCTGAACTGCAGCACCCCAGTTATTACCCCCCAGCCTAGCAGAGAGGCAAAGCTTTCAAACACAGGCTGGAAGGGAGTGCAGCAGGAAGCAGTGCAAGGGGATGACTTCTGCTCACAGAGGAACTGTGCCACAGCTCTTTCAGTCTCCTCCCAGGTTTGATTTCACCATCAGGAAAGTGCTACCTGGGTGCCAGGTTTCAAACAGGGCAGGGAAAAAAGAGTCCAACACCCAGTAATATCCAGGAGCATCCAAGAGGATTTTAGCTGCATAAATGCAAACTCACAGCCTCCTCAGGCACCTGAGGGACTGAGCCCAGTGAGAACTTGGGCACTGGGGCAGGAATGCCAAGCTGGAGCAGAGGACTGGATGAAGGATTCTGAGAGCTTCTGCATCTCTGCAGCCTCTTGCTCCATGCACAGGGGACCGAAGAGAGGGGGGCTCAGAGTCACTGTCAGCTGCCCTGGGAATATCTCCATGCATGGTCTGAGCTCCATAGGAGACATCTGAGCATAGCCTGTGCCTGGCCCTGGGCACTGATGCTGGTGAAGACACCAGGAGAAATGAGGAGCTGGAGGCACCTCAAGCACTGCCCTGCAGCCATGGTCTGTGCTGGCCTTTGGCTCCTGCATGGGCAGGGACAGGGAGAGGAGTCTTAGGTGGGACACAGGTTGTGCCCTAGCTCCAAGGAGGCACCACAGATCCCCTCACCCGTCCCTTCCATCTACTCATCCCTGGGCAGATCACATCTGGAGCACTGCCTGGTCCCTGCTGTACAAAAAAGATGTGGACAGGCTGGAAAGTGTCCAGGGAAGGGTCAGGAGAAGGATCAGAGCTCTGCAAGCCCTCTGCCCTCTGAGGAAAGGCTGAGAGCTGAGGTTGTGCAGCCTGGAGAAGAGAAGGCTCAGGGCAGACCTCACTGCCATGGGGCAGGACATGCAGGGTGGGCAGCAGCAGGATGGAGACTCCCTTTGTACAAGGAGTGCCATGGCAGAGACAAGGGCATGGGGACAAGTGGCTGCTGGGGACATTCCCATGGGAGTGCAGAAGGAAATGTTCCAAGTGAGAGCAGCTGGACACTGGAATCACCTCCCAGGGGCAGTGCTGGAGTCCCTGCAGGGGGCAGTTGGAAGGCTGAGCCTGGCAGGGAGCTGGCACAGCTCATTCCAGCTGGGCTGTGGCCTGGAAAGGTTGGAGCAGATGGTCCCTGGGGTCCCTTCCACCCTGGCATTCCATGATTCTGTGCTGGCTCCTGCCCCCTCCTGGGGCACCTCTCTTTGCTGCTGCCCTCAGTACCTGTGCCCAACCAGCACAGGGCAGTGCTGCAGGGAGCAGCACACCTCAATGCACCCCAGGAGACCATCAGGGTACATTGCTGGCTTATGGTTGCACTGAAACAGTCCAGAGATGTTCCAAGGTCTCTGAGGAGTAGGAAAGACAGGATTGGTAATGGATCTCCAAGATGACCTTCCTTGGCCTACTGCTAACAACAGCCAAGAAAACATAAGCTCAGTGGAGCTGAACTCTGCACATTGGGAACGCCTTTCTGGGGTGGTAACAGAGGGCTCCTGAGGGCCTGCTGTGATCTGAAGGGCTGGGAAGCTGGGCCCTGGCTGGATGCTGGAGCAGACATAGAAGCAGCAGCAGCAGCAACACACTGGGGTGACAAGCTCCCAGAAAAGGACAGGAGAGCATCAAAGCCCAGCAGAGCATCAGCAGCAAAGGCTGCTGCCTGATGACACAGGAGGAACTGCTGCAGCCTCCAGAGGTGGGACCCACACATGGACTTAATCTCAGGGTTTACATTTGCAAAGAATGCTCAAAACCCAAGGGGCTTATGGCAGAGCCACAAAACCCATCTGAGTTGCATTAAAGGCTCAGCTCCTAAGCTCCTCAAAGAACAGTTTAAGAGGTGACTACATCAGAGTCAGAAAGAACCTGCTGGGGAAGGAGCCTGTGGCAAGTGAAGGTCTCCTTAACTCTGCAAGCAAAGCAGAAACAAGAGCCCACAGTCAGCCACTGAAGTAAGATTTGCTGTTTAGTGCCAGGGGTGGCCTGAGGAGCATCACTGATGACCAGGACAACTCCTGGGGCACCACGGTAGGCTCTGCAGATCAGCAGGAGCTCTGGAGGGGCAGCAGTTTGGGAGGTTGTGAGGTGGCATTTCAGCCCTGCTACTTCACCTTGTGGCAGAAGCTGAGTGGGCCTGCAGTGCTGGTGGGGATGCTCCAGAAGTCCTTTAAGTGGTTGGGAAAGGCTGAACTGCAGCACCCCAGTTATTACCCCCCAGCCTAGCAGAGAGGCAAAGCTTTCAAACACAGGCTGGAAGGGAGTGCAGCAGGAAGCAGTGCAAGGGGATGACTTCTGCTCACAGAGGAACTGTGCCACAGCTCTTTCAGTCTCCTCCCAGGTTTGATTTCACCATCAGGAAAGTGCTACCTGGGTGCCAGGTTTCAAACAGGGCAGGGAAAAAAGAGTCCAACACCCAGTAATATCCAGGAGCATCCAAGAGGATTTTAGCTGCATAAATGCAAACTCACAGCCTCCTCAGGCACCTGAGGGACTGAGCCCAGTGAGAACTTGGGCACTGGGGCAGGAATGCCAAGCTGGAGCAGAGGACTGGATGAAGGATTCTGAGAGCTTCTGCATCTCTGCAGCCTCTTGCTCCATGCACAGGGGACCGAAGAGAGGGGGGCTCAGAGTCACTGTCAGCTGCCCTGGGAATATCTCCATGCATGGTCTGAGCTCCATAGGAGACATCTGAGCATAGCCTGTGCCTGGCCCTGGGCACTGATGCTGGTGAAGACACCAGGAGAAATGAGGAGCTGGAGGCACCTCAAGCACTGCCCTGCAGCCATGGTCTGTGCTGGCCTTTGGCTCCTGCATGGGCAGGGACAGGGAGAGGAGTCTTAGGTGGGACACAGGTTGTGCCCTAGCTCCAAGGAGGCACCACAGATCCCCTCACCCGTCCCTTCCATCTACTCATCCCTGGGCAGATCACATCTGGAGCACTGCCTGGTCCCTGCTGTACAAAAAAGATGTGGACAGGCTGGAAAGTGTCCAGGGAAGGGTCAGGAGAAGGATCAGAGCTCTGCAAGCCCTCTGCCCTCTGAGGAAAGGCTGAGAGCTGAGGCTGTGCAGCCTGGAGAAGAGAAGGCTCAGGGCAGACCTCACTGCCATGGGGCAGGACATGCAGGGTAGGCAGCAGCAGGATGGAGACTCCCTTTGTACAAGGAGTGCCATGGCAGAGACAAGGGCATGGGGACAAGTGGCTGCTGGGGACATTCCCATGGGAGTGCAGAAGGAAATGTTCCAAGTGAGAGCAGCTGGACACTGGAATCACCTCCCAGGGGCAGTGCTGGAGTCCCTGCAGGGGGCAGTTGGAAGGCTGAGCCTGGCAGGGAGCTGGCACAGCTCATTCCAGCTGGGCTGTGGCCTGGAAAGGTTGGAGCAGATGGTCCCTGGGGTCCCTTCCACCCTGGCATTCCATGATTCTGTGCTGGCTCCTGCCCCCTCCTGGGGCACCTCTCTTTGCTGCTGCCCTCAGTACCTGTGCCCAACCAGCACAGGGCAGTGCTGCAGGGAGCAGCACACAGCTGCCAGCAGTGCTCAGGGCAGGCACAGGCCTCTGCCCTCTCTGCAGCCTCATCAGGGCTTCATTTGAGCAAGCTGCCCTGTTTCACCATGTGCACCACGGGGCTGGAGCTGGCACAGGCTGTGCTGTGCCCCAGCACTGCTCTCCAGTTACAGACCTCACCTGCACTGTTCTGTGCAGCTCACTCAGTCACCAGCTCTGCTAGAAGGTGTGAAAAGAAAAGGTCAAACACTCTGAAATTCAGACTCTGTGCCTGTTAAAGTCCATTGCCTGGCCCAGATGGACACTGGATCACAACAAAGACCTTCAAGTGTTCTTTCCTTGGGAGCAGAGAGAAGAGTGCTTTCAACCAGCATCTGCAGCACTCAGCACCATGAGACAGGCAACCAGAGTGAAACTGCAATCAAAGCTCTAGGGCAGCAGCAGACTCACAGCTCCCCACACCAGGTGAAACCAAGAGATGCATCTTCCCAGCAGCCTGGTGCACAGAAGTGTTTCAAGCACTCAAGACAGTTTTGAGAATCTCCACCTGTAGCAGTTTAAGAGCTAAGGCTCTGGTTTGGTTCTAAATGATAAAACCAGAGAGGAACTTTCTGGAGATTCTTTTGAATCCAGAGTGGATGAGCAGGACACTGCTTGTAAAAAGAACACCAGAGAGGAACTTTCTGGACATCCTTTTGAATCCAGAGTGGATGAGCAGGACACTGCTTGTAAAAAGAAAACAATGATGAAGTCTGTCACCATTCTTTGGGTTGCTAAGAGGAATAAAATGTCACTACATAACTTCTCACTCTTTGTTCCCTTTGCTTCCTGCCTTCCACCTCCTCCACTGCTCCTCTGCACATGACTGAACACTAACCTTGACTGAACTGCTACCAGGTGAGCCTTGCTGGTTTGCTGTGTGGGGGGAGAGAAGGTGGTGGTGTGGGCCCCTTCTGGGTTTTCTTTGTCCAAGGGGTGGGACTGGATTTCTGTATCATTTCTAAGTTGTATATAACTGTAAATATATTGTGGATATATGCCTGTGATTTTAGCTTGCTGTAAATAGAGCTTTATCTTACTTCCAAGTTGTCTGAGCTGGTCTGGTAAATTTTATTTAGGGAGTGATTTCCTAAACCCACCACACCAGCACAGCTCTAGTGTTTGGCAGGAGGAGGGAAGGAAATGGGCAGGACAGACTCCCAGGAGCCACAGCTCAGCCCGGGTGATTTCCACACAGCTGCTCTGCTGCTGCAGCTCTCCAGAACCACATTCTCCTGGAATTAAGTTATGGCACACTTTGGAATTGAAGTGGTTTGCAGAAATCTCTCTAATCCTGTTCTGCAATAACTCCTGTGACATAATATCACCATGGCAAATGCAGAGCAAGGAGAGCTGGCATCCAGCTGGCACTGCCTGCCCCATGCTGCTCTGGAGCACAAGTGGGTGCTGCTGGCAGGCTCTGAGCAGCTCCTCACTGCAGCACCACAGCACTGGAGAAACTCAGTGAGAAGTTCCTGAAATTTCCTGAAAACCAGGAGATTTGGTTACCTTGCCACGGCCTGGGGGCCTCTGCTGACACTGCCAGCAGCATTCAACCCTGGGAAGGGGGAGCTCATCCCACGGGAAACAGGCTGACAGAGGAGGGCAACAAACTGGGGAAGGGCCTAGAGAATAA
Source organism: Ramphastos sulfuratus (assembly GCA_013399055.1). Lineage (NCBI taxonomy): Eukaryota > Metazoa > Chordata > Aves > Piciformes > Ramphastidae > Ramphastos > Ramphastos sulfuratus. The sequence continues at coordinate 55,724 of WBNM01027602.1, read as the reverse complement.
ATCTGATGAGGAGCGACTGAGGGAGCTGGGGATGGTTAGTCTGAGGAAGAGGAGGCTGAGGGGAGAGCTCATTGCTGTCTACAGCTACCTGAAGGGACAACGTGGAGAGGCTGCTGCTGGGCTCCTCTCACAGGTAACTGGAGACAGAAGAAGGGGGAATGGCCTCAAGCCGAGGCTGGGGAGGTTTAGATTGGACATTAGGAAAAAAGTTTTTCACAGAGAGAGTGGTCAGGGACTGGAATGAGCTGCCCAGGGAGGTGCTGGAGTCACCCAGCCTGGGGGTGTTTAAGGTCGTTTGGATGTGGTGCCTGGGGCTATGGTTTAAGGTGTACCCTGCAGAGCAGGGTTCTAGGTGATCCTGAGGGGCTTTGCCAACCTGCATGTTTCAGTGATTCTGTGACACCTCAGGCAGGCAGCAGAGCCATACTGTGCCAGGGCAAGCCCTTGCTTGGCCCACAGCATCCCATGCCCCATCCTCACTAATATTTATAAACATGTAAAGGGTGAGAGCCAAGAGGCTGGAGCCAGGCTCTGCTTGGTGATGCCCAAGGACAGGACAAGTGGCAGTGGGATGGAAGCTGAGGCACAGAGGTCCCATGGAAACACGAGGGAATTTTTTTTTCCCAGTGAGGTTGACAGAACCCTGGAACAGGCTGCCCAGGGGGGCAGTGGAGTCTGCCTTTCTGGAGAGATTCAAAACCTGCCTGGATGTGTTCCAATGTGACCTGGTTTAGGTGATCCTGCTCTGGGAGGGGGTTGGACTGGATGAGCTTTGGAGGTCCCTTCCAGCCCCTTCCACTCTGTGCCTCTGTGCCCCCCGCTCACCGCCATGTACGGCCGGCAGCCTGCATCCCGCGTCTTGGCGATGGAGTCCACAAGCTGCCCACTGATGCCAAAGTCACAGAGCTTAATATTCCCATTTCTGTCCAGAAGAATATTGGAAGGTTTGATGTCTGCAAAGGAAACAAATTGAAGCCTGTAAGGCAGGGCTGGAGGTTTCAGCTTCCAGAAGAGCAGCTGCAGAGAACCAACACCAGCAGTGCTGTGCCATCCCAAATGGATGCACCCACAGCCACTGAGGGTCCTGACCGGGAACACAAAGGAGATGGAACCATCCCCAAGGACGCCATGTGCCCAGAGGCAGACACCCAACCACTCTTAACATCCAAGCACCTTTACTCTGCTCTGGTGAGACCTCAGCTGAAGTCCTGTGTCCAGCTATGAGACCCTCAACAAGAGAGGGACATGGAGCAGGTTCAGAGGAGAGTACAAAGATGCTCAGAGGGTTGGAGGACCTCTGCTGTGGGGCCAGGCTGGGAGAGTTGGGGCTGTGCAGCCTGCAGAAGAGAAGGCTCCAGGGAGACCTCAGAGCTGCATTTCAGTACCTGAAGGGGCCCCGCAAGCAGGCTGGGAAGGGACTGTTCAGAAGGGCCTGTGGGGGTGGGATTAGAGGCAGTGGTTTGGAACTGGAGCAGGGCAGTTAGGTTGGACAGCAGGAGGAAGTTGTGCCCAGTGAGGGTGGGGAGAGACTGGCACAGGCTGCCCAGGAAGGTGCTTGAGGCCTCATCCCTGGAACCATTCAAGTCAGCCTTGCTGTGTCCTTGGGCAGTCTGCTCTAGTTGGAGATGCCCCTGCTGCCTGCAGGGGGGTTGGACAAGATGACCTTTCAGGATGCCTTCCAAACCCAACCCAATCTGTGAAACTGTGGAATCACCTCTGATGGCAAAGCCCAGGCCCAAGAGGCAGTGAGCAGCCTCTGACACACACCACACAAAGCCTGTACTCACTCTCAGGGCAGTGCAGGTGCCAACCACATTGAGACCTGGAGCAAAGGCCACTTAAAATTCTCGTAGTTCAGTTTGTGGGCAAGAAGAGAGAAACTCACCTCTGTGGATGATTTTCAAGTTTTCTTTTAAGTGGTTTAGTGCTTTCACAGTCTAGGAAAGAAAAACAGATGAAATGTAAGCAAATGTCAAAAGATTCCTGCACTTATTAAACTTTTGTGGCTCCAAGAACAGGGGAAAAGCACTGAACATGTTCTGGGTGCTGTATTAAATCATTTGGCGCCCAACCTCTCCTGCAAACAAAATGTGATAGAAGCAAGGACACATAACACCCCTGAGCTGCAAATACCTCACTCTGGGAGAGGGGAGCAAGGCTGCAGCAGCTTCTGCTGTTAATTATCTTGAGTAGTAACTCCTTGGAAGCTCTGTGCTGTGTTTTTCAGAAGGCAACAACTGGTCCTGTTCCAGTGCCTGAGCAGCAGCAGTGTGAAGGACCAGCTGAGGCTGTTCTGATCTTACCCTCCCCTAGCAAACTTAGGAGGTTTGACTGTGCAGAGCAATCTGAAAGCCTCCTGAAATGTCACCATTCGAACCCATTTTGCTTCTGCTGAAAGGAGCACTGAAGCCCCTGCCAAGGGGGTGTCCATGATCTGCTGTGCTCTGGAGCTGTACTGTGTGCTCTCGAGCTGTGCTGTGCCCTCTGAAGCTGTGCTGTGCTCTGGAGCTGTGCTCTGCTCTCTGAAGCTGTGCTGTGCTCTGGAGCTGTGCTGTGCCCTCTGAAGCTGTGCTCTGCCCTCTGGAGCTGTGCTCTGCCCTCTGGAGCTGTGCTGTGCCCTCTGAAGCTGTGCTCTGCCCTCTGGAGCTGTGCTGTGCGCTCTGGAGCTGTGCTGTGCTCTGGAGCTGTGCTGGCACCAAGGGACAGCTCCCAAAGTTTCGGGAGCTCTGCTCTGCCCGCTCTGGCGGTGCGGTGCCCTCTGGAGCTGTGCTGTGCCCTCTGGAGCTGTGCTCTGCCCTCTGGAGCTGTGCTGTGCGCTCTGGAGCTGTGCTGTGCCCTCTGGAGCTGTGCTCTGCCCTCTGGAGCTGTGCTGTGCGCTCTGGAGCTGTGCTGCTGTAAGGACGAAATCCAGCACCAAGGGACAGCTCCCAAAGTTTGCTCCTTCCAGCTTGTCCAGTCCTGTGGTCAAGTCCTTAGGTGATGAATAGCTCTGGCATTCTCTGGGGCAGCTGAAGTGCTGTCTCCTCCTCACAACCCACCTTGCTCCCCTGGTACAGGCTTCTGCTCCAGCAGCAGAAGCTACCAGAAGCCTCTGAAGCATCGACTGCACTTTACTCATTTTGTGGCTTCCTTGGCTCAGCTTCAGCGAGAGGAAGCCTTGTGCCCTTGGAGACTGAATGCTGGTTCAAATCCCAACTGACCCTGCCAGAAGCTTCTGACCCCACCCTCAAGCAGGCAAAGCAGCTCATAGCTCTTTGATCTTAGGTAAAAAAGCTCCCCCATGAAATGAAGCTTGGTTGGTGGAGCACACCAAGTGGTGAGCACAGGTTGGGGGCTACCAGAGCAGTGCATGCACTAACCTTCTGCACTGTACTCTCATGCCAGTTACTAAATGCCACTCTTCAACTCTTCACTTGTTCTCTAGAAGGCGATGGGCAGAGATGAACCCCAGAACACAAAGGCTAGTCAGAACCTGTCTCAGTGCCTGAAGCCAGTCTGTGCTCCTCCCTTGGGAGCTGCTGGGGCTTATGACAGCATGAAAGAAGAGCAGTGCTCGACAAGCAGCCCACGACTCCTACACAGCACAGCTGAGCTTCACCTCCTCACGTCTGGTGTGGGCAGCAGGTATGGCAAGTTTTAGCTTGCTCAGTCCATCCAGCACTCACTCCCAGGTCAGAAACAACCAAGGTGGCCACTTCCCTGGTCAGGAGGTAAAAGCTTTGGATTGCTTTCAGAGCGCTGCCTGCTCAGGGTTAAGTGGAGAAACTCCCTTGGAGAGCTTCCAAACTCCTCTCAGGTCTCTATTCCAAGTATCTCCTGTGGGCAAACAACTCACAAAGTCTGCCTGAGCCAAAGCTGGGTCGGCATTCCTGTAACACTCTGCAAACCCTAACAGGGTCTCCTCTTCCTCTCGCACAATTCCATGTAACTCCAAGCAGACTGCTCCTGGAGGACAAATCTTATCCAGCCATCTCCTGCCTGCCTCAAGCCTTGCTTTGGATGGCAATACCTGCAGTCAGTTGGTGGTAAGATGATGCAGCCCATGGGATGCCGAGCAGCCACCATCTGCCTTTGACAGGCTTCTCAGGCTTGGCTGTGAACATCTCAGCATGTTCAGGGGCAGCAGGTCAGCTACACTCAGTGGTTGCTACAATGCCCCTAAGCAGAGTGAAGATGGCTCTCACCAAAGGCCTGGCCCTAAGCAGAATCTTTCCATATCCTTCCAAGAGGTTTGTGACTTGTTGAGCACCTTCCACTCACCCCAGCAGCTCAGGACAGCAGCTCACTGCAGGTGCTGGAGATGACACAGCTGCCCATCTGTCACCACCACAGCACAGCTCCAGCAGTCACTCACTTTCCCCTGGTACTCCTGAATGGTCCTTCTGCAGCCTTCCACCTCCCAGCAGCATCACTGAACTAATTCATTTGGCTTGGTCTTAGCATTTGAGTGGGCCTGAACTTCCAGGTTAAGCCAAGGAACCATCAGCCAGGTTCTCCACCTGCTGAAGGCTCACTTCTACTTCTGGGAACCTTTGCCCAAGGCTATCTGAGGTCTCTCTGGAGTGGCTCAGCTTCCCCTGCAGAAAGCAAATGGACCTGACAGATTTTTATGGACAGCAGCAAAACAGAGGTTTCAAGGTCCTTTCCTCCCCAGTTCAAACCTTTCAAGATCCTTTCCTCCCCAGTTCAAACCTTTCAAGGTCCTTTCCTCCCCAGTTCAAACCTTTCAAGGTCCTTTCCTCCCCAGTTCAAACCTTTCAAGATCCTTTCCTCCCCAGTTCAAACCTTTCAAGATCCTTTCCTCCATAGTCAAACCCAAAAGTCTGTTTTGCAGANCTTTCAAGGTCCTTTCCTCCCCAGTTCAAACCTTTCAAGATCCTTTCCTCCCCAGTTCAAACCTTTCAAGATCCTTTCCTCCATAGTCAAACCCAAAAGTCTGTTTTGCAGAGCCAGATCCTGCCCCTGTGTTTAGACAATCATTGTGTCACAGCCAAAGGTGACCTTACAGGGCTCCTCAAAGAGAGGCAGTGGGCTCCATGCAGCAGATACCTAGGGTGAGACTCATCTCACTCCACCACCTAAACCACCTGGAGATGGGAACTCAGCTCCTGCACAGACACCAAACTCTCCCCACTGGGTAAGTGACACACTGAGACCAGAGCCTTGCTCTCCAGTGGTTCTGTGGGGCTGAGGTGTCCTGGCTCCAAATGGCCAACCCCTTGCTCCCTTCCCAAACAAGGGAAGAGGACCCAAGCTCATCCATTCAGCACTCCTTGGGATGAGACCACCTGTGCCCAGCTTCCACTGCTGCAACCACCAGCACACATGAAAGGATGCCTGGGGAAGGGGCTGCTGCTGGGGCTGCTGAGACTGCTTCTGGGGCTGCTGCTGGGGCTGCTTCTGGGGCTGCTGCTGAGACTGCTTCTGGGGCTGCTGCTGGGACTGCTGCTGGGGCTGCTGCTGGGACTGCTGCTGGGGCTGCTGCTGGGGCTGCTGCTGAGACTGCAGCTGGGGCTGCTGCTGGGGCTGCTGCTGGGGCTGCTGCTGAGACTGCTGCTGGGGCTGCTGCTGGGGCTGCTGCTGGGACTGCTGAGACTGCTTCTGGGGCTGCTGCTGGGACTGCTGCTGTTGAGGCTGCTGCTGGGGCTGCTGGTGATGTTCAAGCAGGACAGAGCAGGAAGCTGACCCTGAGGTCTCTTTAAGAACTGACTACATCTCCCAGGACCTGTTTTTCCACCAGGCAATCCCCATGGAGATCAGTCAGGTTCCACTCAACGCCCTGTTCTGCTGCACAGAGACCAACCCTTCTGCCCCCTTCCACCTGAGCCTGAGGCAGCTGCATTTTGTCACCTCAGCCTCAAAAGAAGACACAAAAGGGTTCAACAGGATACTCACAGCTAAAGTGATTTTGCCTAGGATTTCTTCTGGAATAACATCATCTAATACACTATATACATATTTGTAAAACTTATCAAACGAGGTAGACATGAGCTCCATGCAGATCCAACAGTCACCCTGCAGAGAGAAGAGAGGAGGTGTCACTACCCAGAGAAAAAACAGAGGCAAAAGCCCAGAGAGCTCTTTGGACCCAGGGAGGTGGTGGAGTTGCAGTCCCTGGAGGCACTCAAGGCAAGATTGGATGTGGCACTTAGTGCCATGGTCTGGTCAGTGTGGTGGTGTTAGGACACAGGCTGGACTTGAGGGGTGGGGGTCAAGTGCCTGGGGCCAAGCTCTTTTGGGTGGTCATTAGCAATAAGCCAAGGAGCAAGAGTTTGAGAAGGAGCCTGTGGATGACCTGGGACTGTTTAGTCTTGAGAAGAGAAGGCTGAGAGGAGATCTGATCAATGTGTGCAAATATCTGAGGGGTGGGGGTCAGTGGCTGGGGCCAAGCTCCCTTGGGTGGTCAGCAGCAATGAGCCAAGGAGCAGTGGATACAAAGTGGAACAGAGAAGGCTTCAGCTCAGCATGAGGAGAAACTTCTCTGCTGTGAGGGTGCTGGAGGCCTGGAGCAGGCTGCCCAGAGAGGTTGTGCAGTCTCCTTCTCTGGAGACTTTCCAAACCTGCCTGGATGCATTCCTGTATGAACTACCATGGGTGATGCTGCCTTGGCAGGGAGGTTGGACTGGATGATCTCTGGAGGTCCCTTCCAACCTGTTCTGTGATTTGATGATCTCAGAGGTCTATTCCAGCCTCAAAAATTCTGTGAAAACATCAACAGCAACCTGCATGTGGCAGGATGGAGTCCTTCAGTGGAAGCCTTGCCCCACAGGCACTTCTCCCCACTCCACTCACCAGCAGAGGCCTCAAGCTGAGCAGCTCAGCCCTGATGTTACATTTTAGATGCCCAGAACCTAGATGAATCCAAGTCTCAAAACCTGCCTGGCTCTCCAGAAGGCTGCAGCAGTGAAACATCAGCACACACAGTGAGACTTGAAAAACAGAACAACCCCTTGCGCTCTGACCACCCTGCAGAGGACAGGAGTCCTGCCCCATGGCATTCAGAGACACCTNAGGGCTGGCAGTGCCAGGAGGAGGGACAAGGGCGTTGAGCTGGGAGAGGGGAGAGTGAGAGTGGAGCTGAGGAAGAGATTATTGAGAGTGAGGGTGGGGAGAGCCTGGCACAGGTTGCCCAGGGAGGCTGTGGATGGTCCCTGCCTGGAGGTGTTCATGGCCAGGCTGGATGAGGCCTTGAGCAGCCTGTGCTGGTGGGAGGTGTCCCTGGGCATGGCAGAGGTTTGGATTTGGATGATCTTCAGGTTCCCTTCGAACCCCAACCATTGTAGGATTCTGTGATTCTATGAAATTGGGGTTAAAAACAGGCTCTGGACACACTGAGGTGTCAGAAAGGTCACTGAAATCAGGTGACAGAGCTTTGCAGTTCTGCAGTTTCATTCATGCTGGTGGCAAAATTCAAGGCTCTACAGGTTCCTACCTCCTGGGAGCTGGCAGGCCTGAGCCACTGGCAGAGATGGACTCAGTGAGCACAGACCTGCTGCCTGGCAGGGACAAGCAGGTACCCAGCCCCTCTCCTGATCAAACCTAAATCAGTGCTGCTGTGCCTGGGGAAGTTCAGCCTTGGGAGGAACTGTGAGGACAAAGCCATCTGAGCCAAAGCTTCTCTTCAGAGTCTACTCTTGATTGGTCTCCAACTACAACCTAATGGAAGAAGCCTTTCAGTCCTCCCTTCCCGTTGGAGCTGTTCTTCCAAAGCATGCATCCTGCTCCTTACTGGGCAGTGAATTCCCAGCTGATGGTGTACATCTTGTAGGCATTCCCAAAGCTATCCAGGAACACAGGAGTAGTCAGCATGGATGCACCAAGGGCAAATCATGCTTGACTAATCTGATAGCATTCTATGATGCCATAACTGAATGGGTAGATGCAGGCAGAGCAGTGAATGCAGTCTGCCTTGACCTTAGCAAGGCCTTTGACACTGTCTCCCATAACATCCTGGTGAGCAAGCTCAGGAAGTGTGGGATGGAGGAGCAGGCAGTGAGGTGCATTAGGAACTGGTTACAAGAGAGAGTTCTAAAAGTGGTGCTCAGTGGTGCCAGGGCCAGCTGGAGAGCTGTAACCAGAAGAGTCCCCCAGGCAGCAGTGCTGGGTCTGTGCTGTTCAACATCTCCATCAATGAGGGGACAGGGATCTGCTGGAGAGAGTCCAAGGGAGGGCTGCGAGGATGCTGAGGGGACTGAGCACTGCCTGGTGAGGAGAGGCTGAGGGCCCTGGGGCTGCTTAGTCTGCAGAAGAGAAGACTGAGAGAGGAATTCATCAATGTTTATGAATGTCTGAGGGCTGGGGGTCAGAAGGGGGGGACAGGCTCTGCTCACTGCTGCCTGGGATAGGACAAGCAGCAATGGATGGAAGCTGCAGCACAGGAGGTTCCAGATCAACAAAAGGGCAACTTCTTGACTGGAAGGGTCCCAGAGCACTGGCACAGGCTGCCACGAGAGGCTGTGGAGTCTCCTTCTCTGGAGCCTTTCCAGGCCTGTCTGGATGTGTTCCTGTGTGCCCTGAGCTAGATTCTCTGGCCCTGCTCTGGCAGGGTTGGACTGAATGAGCTCTTTGGGTCCCTTCCAGCCCCTGCCATCCTGTGAGCCTGTGAACACCCTGCACATTCCATTCAAACTGCTCCTGCCTGTCGTCAGGACCTGCCCAACCAGCAACTGGGATGCTCCAAAGTCTCCATGCAGTCCTCCATGAGCTCAGTCTGTGCTGAGCACAGCGCAGACACCACCCAGCTGGAATTCAGCTTGGCAGAGAAGGACCTGGGAGTCCTGATGGGCACCAAGCTGAACACAACCTAACCATGTGCCCTCACTGTGAAGAAGGCCACTGGGACCCTGGCGGGGGGGCTGCTGCACTGACCCAAGCACTGGCAGCAGCAGGAGGGAGGGGACCCTTTCTCCTGCCTCAGCACTGGTGAGGGCACATCCAGAGTGCTCTGTCCAGTGGTGGTTCCTCAGCACCACAGAGATGTGGTCATCCTGCAGAGCCCAGCCATGGGCCACTAGGATGGCTGAAGGACTGGAGCACCTCTCTTATAGAATCATAGAATGGTAAGGTTGGAAGGGACCTCAAAGCTCAGCCAGTTCCAACCCCCTACCATAGGCAGGGACATCTCCCACTAGCACAGGGCACTCAAGGCCTCATCCAGCCTGGCCCTGAACACCTCCAGGGAGGTTGTGGAGCACAGAATCACCCAAGGTGATCAAAGATCAAAGATCAGGTTGGGTGATTCTGTGCTCCACAACCTCCCTGGGCAACCTGTGCCAGTGTCTCACCACCCTCACTGCAAACAACTTCCTCCTAACATCCAGTTTCAGTCTCCCCTCTGCCACTTCAAACCCATTCCCCTTGTCCTGGCATTCCAAGCCCTTGTCAATAGTGCCCTCCTCAGCCTCCCTGTAGGCTCATGAGGAATGGTTGAGAGCTGGAACTGAGGGAACCACTCCACAGCTTAGTAGCTCCTCAGACACCAAATGCCTTCCCCAGCCAGAGTTGTCACTCCCTTTCTGCACCTTCCCTCCAGCCTTTCTTCTCTGATTTTTTTCATTCTCCAGCCTTTACCAGATGCAACTTGCTTCTCACTTCTGTGAACAAGTCAGACTGTGGAGAAGAAAACCATTTTCCCTGGCAGATGTCACACCAGCAGTGCTCTGGGATTTCTGCTACTGAAGACAAAAGTTGTTTTTTCCTACTGAGGGTCATCAGAGACGTCAGCAACCGAGCAGTCCCTCAGCAGCTGCAGCAGAAGAATGAAGGATGCTGCAAGACCAAGGGGAGGTGCAACAGAATCACAGAATGGTTTGGGTTGGAAAAGGCCTCTGAGATCATCCAGTCCAACACCAACCCAGCCCCAACATGGCCACCAAACCCTGGCCCCCAGTGCCATGGTCACAGGTTTCTGGAACAACTCCAGGGTGGGCACTCCACCACCTCCCTGGGCAGCCTCTGCCAATCCCTGACCATTCTTGCACCAAAGAAATTTTTCTTCATCTCCAACCTAACCCTCCCCTGGCACAATTTTAGACCAGTTCCTCTCCTATCACCTGAAGCTTGAGACAAGAGCCCAACTCCGACCTCACTCCAACCTCCTTTCAGCGTGCTGCAGAGAGCAATGAGCTCTGCCCTCAGCCTCCTCTGCTCCACACTGCACACCCCCAGCTCCCTCAGCTGCTCCTCCCCAGACCTCTTCTCCAGACCCTTCCTCAGCTTTGTTGCCCTTCTCTGGACCTGCTCCAGCCCCTCAATGTCTTTCCTGGAGTGAGGGGTCCAAAACTGAACCCAGCACTCAAGCTGTGGCCTCACCAGTGCCCTGTCCAGGGGGCTATTCTCTGCCCTGCTCCTGCTGGCCACATCATTGCTGCTCCAGGCCAGGATGCTGCTGCCCTTCTTGCCCACCTGGGTACACTGCTGGCTCATGTTCAGCTCCTGTCCACCAGCACCCCCAGGTCCTTTTCTGCCAGGCACTTTCCATCCACTCTGCCCTAAGCCTGGAGCTTTCCTGGGGGTTGTTGTGCCCCAAGTGCAGGACCCAGCACTCAGCTTTGTTAAACCTCATCCCACTGAGCTCAGCCATGGATCCAGCCTGGGCAGATCCCTCTGCAGAGCCTCCTGCCCTCCAGCAGATCAACACTGCCACCCAGCTTGGTGCTATCCGCAGACTGCCTGAGGGTACCTTGATCTCCCTGTCCAGATCACTGTCAAAGGTGTAAAACAGAACTGGTCCCAGTGCTGAGCCCTGGGGTCACCACTGGTGACCAGCTGCCAGCTGGGTTTATCTCCAGTCCCCACCACACTTTTGTCCCAGCCATTAGGGCACCTCCATGATGACATAAAGGTCACAGCATCACCACTGAGAGCAGGAGTGAGCACAGGAGGGTCCCGGGGAGGACCTGAGTGCCTCACATGCACTGCCTGGCACCAGTGCAGGGCAGCCCCTGACTCCATGCAAAGGCTAACACAGTGTCTTCTGCTGTGCCAGCTCTCTCCTTTCCTCCAGCAGGCAATTCCATCCCATCTAAAGGGTGTTCCTGAACTCCAGGGTGTTCCTGAACTCCAGGGATGCTCAGCAGTCAGCACATCACACACTGTTCCCTGGCAGCCAGAGGGCTGTCCCCTGTGACTGAAGAACAAGCAGCAGACAGCAGGTGTTGAGATGCTGCCTGCTGCTGAGGGCTAAGCAGGAGCAAGTCCCTGAGAAGACTGCCAGGAAACACTTTCTGAGCAAGGAGAAGAGGGAACTCAGGAGACACAGCTTGGTTCTGATGCCCTTCCCAGTCCAACTTTTCAGATAGAGGTGCCCCTGGCCTGGCTGTGGTCCCTTTCCTAACTGCAGGTTGGGGACATTTTTTCTGTCTGCAAAGTAAGACTTGGGACAGTTCTGTGCCATTTGGTTCAGTACTTCACTCCCCAGACTGTCAGGATTCAAGAGCCTTCCCCTCTGGAGNATTCTATGATTCTGTTCTTTGCTCCTCTGCATCCACAGCTCACTCCTGGGCCAGCCACCAGCCTCTCAGGAGTGCCCTTTTGCTGCTCCTGAGGCTGGGGTAATCTTCTTCCCAATCATTACGCTGTGCCAGCCACCAACTCAACCTTTAAGCTTCTCTATGCAGTATTTAAGCTGCTCTCAAGAGGCTCAGATCAAAGTCTTTCACCTTTGGGAAAAAAGCAGAGGATGACTTCCCATTACATCTCTATCGAACCCTGGATAATCTGACCCCTGGCTCAGAGCAGGTTGGTCCCAGCAGGATCTGCCTTTCAGAGCTTATTTCCTTACTTGTCATCTGGGAATGCTGGAGCAAAGAGTTTTGTTTGTGCACACTTTGCTGCAGGGCTTCAGCAGTGTCCCAGGAGCTTTTATACCCAAGGGGATGGTGCAGCACTGAACTGGATCATTCACAGTGATCTGGGCACAGCTCTGCTGAGGGGCTGGGGTGGTGTGAGACAGGTTCAGACTCAGTGGTGAAGTCTTTCATTCCCTCAGCTGGCACAGTGCCCCAGCTTTAAAAGATGTAATCCCAGCATGTAGCTGATCAGCAAACCCTTCCCTGAGCACATCAGCTCAGCCTTGGCACCTGAGGGGCATGACTTGGAACCTCACCCTTGGCAAGAAGGGGCTGAGGACAGGGGCAGGTTATTTTCAGCCCAGAATCAAATGCCACCGATGCCAAGGAGAATGCCTGATGAGGAGGGGCTGAGGGCCCTGGGGCTACTTAAGTCTGCAGAAAAGACTGAGAGGGGATTTCATCAATGTCCATAACTCTCTGAGGGCTGGAGGTCAGGAGAGGGGGGACAGGCTCTGCTCACTGCTCCCTGGGATAGGACAAGGAGCAATGGGTGGAAGCTGCAGCACAGGAGGTTCCAGCTCAACACAAGGGCAACTTCTTGACTGGAAGGGTCCCAGAGCCCTGGCACAGGCTGCCCAGAGAGGCTGTGGAGTCTCCTTCTCTGGAGCCTTTCCAGGCCTGTCTGGATGTGTTCCTGTGTGCCCTGAGCTGGATTGTCTGGTCCTGCTCTGGCAGGGTTGGACTGGATGAGCTCTTTGGGTCTCTTCCAGCCCCTGCCATCCTGTGAGCCTGTGAGCAGGGAGACTCCAGGGGCCAACACAACACAGGCCAGAGTGACCTCACAAACCTTTCCCACTTGAAGCATGCAAGGAGCCTTGTGGCTGGCTGCAGGATGGGAGTTTTGGACAAGCAGAAGGGCCCAGCAGAAGCCAGGTTGACATGTGGGTGCTGCCCACAGTAAGGTTTCTGTACTTCTATTGATATGCTGGGAAGTGCCTGGAGCTTGCATAGTTCCAAACACTTTGCTCCTCAGCACCTGGCAAGAGAGTCTTGTCCAGAGACTTTTCTTCACCCCAGCTCACAGCCTCATCATCTGTCTTCAGCTGAGGCTGAGTGAGGTTCCACACTTGGTTGGAGCTTGGACATGGACAACACCTCCTAGTCCAGCATCACTTCGTGTTTGAACAGTTAAGAACCAGCAGAGCACAGGAAAAAGGAAGGATTGTTGGCCCTGTTTTAGGGACTGGGATTTACAGCCAGAGGAGTGACCTGCAACTGAATATTCAGCCCCAGTTTGGAGCTTTAGCCACACCACTGCCCTGCTTTCTCTAACAGCTCCCTGGTGAAGCTCTGCAGGACTCTCTGCAGGCTGCTGCACCTGCCAATATGCAAAGGTGAGCAGGGACCAGTAGGTCTCCATTCTCCTTCTCCCCTGGAGGAGATGGACTGGGTTTGTGCTGAAGAAGTGGAATAGAGTCAAGGTTACAGCCTGTGCCCCTGGACTGTGCCAGCTTCACCACCAGAGCAGCTGCAGTTAGCAGGTCTCAACAATCACCTTCTCCAGAACCATTCCTCTTGCAGAGGGACCAAATGCTGCAGTCCAGTGCTGCATCCCTCCTCTTGTGCCTGCAGTGAGCAGACCCAGCTCAGCTGCTGACTGGCCTCCAGCCACAACACAGGGCTGCCCAATTCAGCTTCTCAACTGCCCTTACTGGACATCTGAAGCCAGATAGCAATGGGAGGGCCTGTGGACAGCACAAGGAGACAGAAGGATACCTTCTGGGGCCCTGCAGCATAGCATCTACCTTAAATTACACCAGGAGATGCTAAACCAGTCACAAACATGAGTGACTGACATCATATTCCTGGCCAGGAACAGCTAAAGTATGTGAGGATTAATGGTGGCCAGCTGACACAGCTTTCCATGGCTAATTCCAGCTCTGATTCAGTTCTTCACTTGGAAGCACTCCTGGAGGCATCCTGTTGACTAACCCAGCCCACAGCACATGCTGTGCATGCCAGGGCCCCAGCAAGGTGACAGCCTCCAGGCTGCTTATGGCAGAGACTGCTCCTGTCAGCAACAGTCAGGAAAGTTTGGTCTCTGTCCTGAAAGGAAAAGGTGTAGAGAACAGCAAGAAAGATGGTCAAAGGGGTTCTGTGGGAGGGTTTCTGTGCATGACACAGACTGGCACTCAGTGGTTAGGACATGAGCGAGATGTGGACAGACTGAAAGCTGGGCACAGAGGAACCTGCTGAGGTTCAGTAAGGATCAGTGCAGAGTCCTGCACCTGGGAAGGAAAAATAAACTGCACCAGTACAGGTTGGGAGTTGGCCTGCTGGAGAGCAGCCCTGTGGAGAAGGACCTGGAGTGCTGGTGGACAAGTTCTGCATGGGACAGCAATGTGTCCTTGTAGCCAAGAGACCACTGGGGTCCTGGGGTGCATATCATAGAATCACAGAATGCCAGGGGCTGGAAGGGACCTCCAAAGCTCATCTGGTCCAGCCCCACTGCCAGAGCAAGATCACCCAGAGCAGATCACACAGGAACACATTCAGATGGTTCTTGAATCACTCCAGAGAGGGAGACTCCACAGCCCCCCTGGGCAGCCTGTGCCAAGGCTCTGTCATCCTCACAGTGAAGAAATTCTTCCTCAGNCTTCACTGTAAGGGTCACAGAGCAGTGGCCCAGGCTGCCCAGAGAGGTTGTGGAGTCTCCTTCTCTAGAGCCTTTCCAGCCCTGTCTGGATGTGTTCCTGTATGCCCTGTTCTAGATTCTCTGGCCCTGCTCTGGCAGGGGTTGGACTTGAGGATCTCCAGAGGTCACTTCCAACCTCTAACATCCTCTGATCCTGTGATGGAGAGGAACCATGGCAACTGTCCATAAAATACTCAGCGGCCTGCAGAGCAGGGCTAAAGGCAATTCTTCACCACCTCTTCAAATACAAAATAAAGAGGAGGTACTACAGGCACTGCCCAAAACAGCAGGGTAAAAATTCAAACTCAGTCAAGGTGATCTGCCTTCCAACCAGGGGTGGACCACCAAGAGAAGTGCTTGCAAGAAGCATGTAAGTGTCCAAGGGGACAGGAAATATCTGGGTGGAGAGGAAATGCAGCCAGAGTCACTGAGCACAAAAACAGAAGAGCTGGACAGCGGGGACATGGCTGGAGGCTCTCACACACTGCCAGAGCCTCCCATCAGGAGCTTTGGTGTGCCCTTGGGCTTTTAAGCAAGTTGGAGCAGCAGCCTCTGGCTTGCTGTTTGGTGACTTTGTTGTCTCCCATCCGTTCTTCTCTGCCACAGAAAGAAAAAATACTGCCAGGCCCACTGCTGGCACTCAATTCCAGGTTACTTCAGGCTGTGAGGCAGCCTGCAGTTGTATCCTTATCCCAAACAGAAAATAAATTGCACAGGAGAAGTTGGAGAGCTTTCAACTGCCAGGCCCAGGGCTGGAATGTTCTGATGCACAGCTCAGAGGGGTGGCTTGGTGGAGGCAGTGAAGCAAAATCCCTTCAGTGCTCAGGGTCTGCCACTCTTCAAGTGCTCCCAACAAGGAGCTAAGCAGAACCCTCAGTTCTCATTGCTGACCCTGGTCATCAGGACAAGGACCTGAGTGCTTGTTTAGAATGGGTTAGGTTGGAAGGGACCTCAAAGCTCAGCCAGTCCCAACCCCCTGCCACGGGTAGGGATATCTCCCACCAGCACAGGTCACTCAAGGCCTCATCCAACCTGGCCTTGAACACCTCCAGGGAGGTTGTGGAGCACAGAAGCACCCAATGTGATTGATCTGATTCGATCAGGTTGGGTGATTCTGTGCTCCACAACCTCCCTGGGCAACCTGTGCCAGTGTCTCACCACCCTCACTGCAAACAGCTTCCTCCTAACATCCACTTTCAATCTCCTCTCTGCCACTTCAAACCCATTCCCCTCGTCCTGTCATTCCAAGACCTTGTCAATAGTCCCTCCCCACCCTTTCTGTAGCCCCCTTCAGATACTGGAAATCTACTCCAAGGTCTTCTCAAAGCCTTCTCTTCTCCAGGCTGAAGAACAGCAGATGCCTGCCAGCTGAGGGTCTCTGACCCAGCCAGGTGACCCTGTGGGAGCCCTGACAGCAGTCACCTTCACACAGAGATCCCCTCCATGGTTACACCTCCCAGCCATATTTGTGACCACACTGTGCCCAGGTCAGCAGCAGGCACTCAATGTGGGAGCCTGGAGCTCATCAAGAGAGAAGAAAAGCAGGAAAGAGGAGCCAAAAGTGTGCAGAGAGCCACAAGAATGAGTGGGAACAGTCTGGGATGGTGCTCAGCTGCCACCCTGGCAGCTGCATGTCCTGGTCAAACCCCTCCCCAGGATGAAGTGAAGAGCTGTGAAAGCTAACAGAAACCAACTCTCTCCTCCTGGATGCAAGCANCCCTGGAGGTGTTCAAGGCCAGGCTGGACGAGGCCTTGAGTGACCTGTACTAGCGGGAGGTGTCCCTGCCTATGGCAGGGGGTTGGAACTGGCTGAGCTTTGAGGTCCCTTCCAACCTTACCATTGATTCTATGATTCTAGAAGTGCAAAGAAAAGAAGGGAGAGGCAGGGTCTGCTGGGAGGAAGCAGGTGTGTGGTGCCCACCTCTCGGAAGAGCGCGCCATAAAACTGCACAATGTAGGGGCAGTCGCTGCTCCGCATCACCACGTCCAGGTCCATCAGAAGCTGCTTCTGCTCCTTCTCATCCACTGTCGAGCGAATTCTCTGAAAAAGGAAGAGTGGCAGAGACTTTTTAGCACTCCCCTGGATCACTGCACCCCTCCCCCCCTCCAGCCCCACGCTGAGCAGGCAGCTCCCCCTTCAAGGTATGCTCAGATCAGCCCTAGAGAGCCGAGCTGTGAGAAGTGAAAACCCCTAAAGCCATTTCATTCAGACTGTCCGTTCCCCAGTCCCCTCAGGAGCTTTAGCTGGGGAACAGACATTCTGAATGGCTTTACAACCAGAAAACCAGAGCGAAATTTAAGAGCAGAGATCTCACTGCAGGCTGCAGCAAATCAACCCAGTCAGGCTTTGCCATCCCAATCAAACTCCCACCCAGCTCTTGGCCACTCTGGATGGAGCTGGAAGGGCTGTTGTGAAATGGAACCAAAGGAGCAGGATGGTTACAATTGCTAAGCCAAGCAAAGAAGACACACACACAACATAAAAAAAAAAAGCTCCTTCCAGCACAGCTGGCAGGGGGAAAAGGGAGCAGCAGGTAAGGAAGTGGAACACATTGCTCTGGTAATGCTGATGGTGGGCAACAGTCCCATGAGCTCTTCTCATACAGCTAACAGCTTTCTGCCCAGTGCTGGCCCAGGGAACATGGAGAGTACAGAAAAGACTCGTTAGGCATGCCTAGAAAAGCTCCATTATGTGTATACAAAGCTATGGATGCACACACAATAAAGTCTCATCTGGGCTTGAAAGGGCAATGCCAGTTTGAAGGTAGAGAAGTGCCTATGGTCAAAGGTGAAGCTCATTAAATGAGGGATGGAGAAACCATCCAGACTTTTTTATGGGATTTCACAGCCATATTTAACCTCTTCTACTAACTAATGCCCTGCCTGAAGCAAAGGTGAGGAGATTGGGAGCCTGAAGGTGTGACTTGTGGTGAAAAATGATTTTTGAAAGGGGGGTGGGGGGAGAAGAAAAGTTAAAAATGACTTGGCAAGAAGTCCAAAGCAAACAAGGTCTAATGGATCCTCCTTGAGGAGAAAAATCTCCTTGGCTATCCAAGAAAGAAAAATTACTCAAGGTCATGGGAAAAATCTCCAAGCTGCCAGCACAGACTCTAGCAACACAGCTGGCCTGGGAGCAACTGCTGGTGGCATCAAGCCCACAGGCAGGACAAGCACAAGACCAAGTGTCTGAGGGTGCTTTCCAGCTGCCCACTTGGCCAGCAGCTCCTGAGCAGCAGTGCATGGCTGTGTGCTCCAGCACTGCTCTGGGACATGGCACCAGGACAGCAGCAACAGGCTGCTGGAGTTTCCTTACTTTGATCCTGACACTGGGGGATTTCATCACTTGCTGAGTTCTAGCAGCTAGAGCTCGGCCTAGGCCAGTAACTGGCAAGTTCCCATTGCCCTTTTCCCTCCCAGGGCACTCTAGAAGACTTGGGCCAACTGGCAGGAGATTTGCCCAGCCCCTGCGGCGCTGCTCTGCAGGTGCCCTTTTGCAGTCACAAGGAGAGCAGGAAGGTGGCTCAGTGGACTTGCAACCAACTCAGAAGCTTCACCTCCAGGTCACTGGTTCAGGTCTGTTTCACAGAAGTTCAGACTGAGGAGTTTGCTGATTCCTGCCTTGCACCTACACCCCACAAAGTTCCACAACCTCCCTGATGAGATGCCAAGGCTGAGCACACTGAAGGTCTCCTCCTGAGGTGACACCACCAGCACTGGGTGGATAATGTCACTGCTCTGACCCCTGCAGAAGATGATGGAGACCAAAAGCACCATGGTGGGACCCAGAAGGGGTAATTTAGTATTTCACTGAGATGCTACCAACTACTCTCGAGAAGTTTAACTCTGAGGAGGAGAAAGGTCAAAAGGAGCTTTTCTCCATGTTGTAACTAATGTCTCCTTTCTGTGCCAGCTCAGTATCTGTCTCCAAAGGCCTCTCTCCTGCTCATCTTGGAGTCTCCCCAGCCCCCCCTCTACATTCCTCTTGCATCTGCCCAATCCTGTCAGAGCCTTCCCTGCAGTGTGCTCCTCAAACTCCACAACCTTCCCTGAAAGCATCTCCTCCTACTTCTGGCATTTCCTTCCATCCTGCTTCTCCAACTCTGGAAAGCATCTGAAAGACATCTTGTGTGGAGGAGGTGATTTGAACTGCACTCCAGAACAAAGATTTCTCCTGTTCCCACTCACCCTAGAGAGAAAGGGCAGGCAGAGGATGGACAGCGGCCGTAGGGCAGAGCACCTGGGCAGACACAGGAGTCAAAGGACACTTGGAGAAGCCACCATTGGCTCCCTAAAAACACTGCTTCAGGGAGTGAAGGCAATGAGATGATGCAAGACTGGGAGGTCTCACACAAGAGTGCTGGAGACTGGAGATTGGCACACTGAAGAGGAGGGAAAGCTCTTGGGAGCAGCGAGCAGCACAGCACTGAGCTGGCACCAGCCCGAGCTGGGACAGGGCCTGGCTTTGGCTGGGGTGCAGAGCAGCAGTCCTCCCTCACCAGCTGAGGAACCAGTGCTGGCCAGCCCACCAAGGAAGAGGCAGCAAAAGGAAGCCGACAGGAGGCACTACCCAAGCACCTGCTACGTAGCTCCCAGGCAGAGAGCAGTGCACTGCAGCAGCTACCACAGACAGACTGCCCACGGCCAGGGCAGATGGCAGAGAAGGAAGACACAAGGCAAGAGCCTGAAGGCACCAGAGTTAAGACAGGGATGGAGAGGTCTGGCTTAGCTTCAGTTCTCACACCTCTCAGCTTGGAAACTCTACTGCAGGTAGTCACTGCTGTGGCTGAACAAGACACACGAGGGAAAAAAACCCGACTTTTTGGTGCTGGAGGCTCATGGAAAGTCTCTTTTTTAACAGTTCCTTGTTGGCCTCAAAATTCAACTGCATCAAACCCCCCAAGAGGAAACCCCCCAAGAGGAAACCCCTCAAGAGGAAACCCTCCAGCCCTTTTAATATAAACACAGACCAGGCCAAACTAACTTCTGCTAGCAGGGACAAAAGTTCTGAAAGCTATGCCCCAGGCAGCAACAACAGCAGGGAAGTTGGGTGTGGGTTGGACCAGTCTCAAACCTAAAACCAGGGAGATCCCTGAAATCAGACCTGGAGCAGAATAATCCTCAGCCAGCCCCAGGAGCCCCATGTGAAAATGCTGCTGCACTGGGCAGGGACCAGTTAGAAAAGGAAAAGGTAAGGACAAAGCTCTTAACACCAACCTGCAGACCAAGCCCTTGAGCTGTGAGCCAGACCAGTGCTGTCCTGCACGCAGGGCTCCTACATCCTCAGCAGAGCTTGGCAGTGCCACCCAAGGGCTGGGCCCTGGCAGGGGCTGAGGACACCAAAACCCCACCAGAAATGGGGTTTGCCACTCACTGCTGAGGAGGAGAATTATTGCTCTACTCATCCCAAACACATCTCCTGCTGACAGGCCTCCCACTGACCACCACCACTGGCTTCTCACTCCAGCCAGCAAGTCTCTTGCTCTCTCTCCCCATCTCCTTCTAGCCCTTACTCACCCACTCCTCCTCCCGTGCCCTCCCAGCAGGGTTTGCAGCACTGGTTCCCACAGCTCTCAGCCAGCCACCCAAAGGGATGAGTGAAACAGAAAATCCTGCTCAATAAACCCTAAGGAGCTGACTTCAGGGCACCTAACCGCGTGGAGAATGGAGATGATGGCTGGCAGCTCAGACAAAGCGCCCAGAAGTCTCCTGGGGAACTGGAAGGGACAGAGAAATATGTTCCTGGACTGAGATTAATGCACCAAGGTATCACTCTGGGGGGCTTTTGGGGGCTATCAGGCATCCAGGTAAGGATGAAGGAATTATGGAGGCACAAAGAGAAGCTCAGGTTCTGCTCTCAGGGATATTAACAACCTGTCTGAGCTGTGAGACTGCCCTCAGGAGAACCTGTGAGCACCAAAGCCAGGGACACCTGCTTTAAAGCTCCAGGTGAGAGACACCACTGACTGCAAGGCAAAGGGATGCTAGGGAACAAGAAAGGGCTCCACACCTTCCTGCCTTCTCCAGGAATAGCAAAGGATCTTTAATGAACAACTCCTGGGCTTGACATCCTGCATATGTTTTGTTACTCAGCAGTGCCTTGGTCAGCTTCTCCCAGAGCCCAACTTGCTTCTGGTTTGCTTAGGAGAAGTTCAGAGCAGAAGACCACCTGCAGCCTGGTCAGTAGCACTGCTAGGCTAAGCTGAAAATGAGGAGTCAGCAAGGATATCTGAGCACACTGAAACTGGAGACTAGACTGGACACCACTGCACAGCAGGACTGTGAGCTTGCAGCCCAGAAGGCAAATCATACCCTGGGCTGCACCAAAAGCAGTGTGGCCAGCACAGAGGGGATTCTGCCACTGTACTCTGCTCTGGTGAGACCTCACTGCAGTACTGCAGCCAGTTCTGGAGCCCTCATCATAGGAAGGACCTGGACCTGATGGAGCAGGTCCAGAGGAGGCCACGAAAATGAGCAGAGGGTTGGAGCAGCTCTGCTATGAGGACAGGCTGAGGGAGCTGGGGGTCTGCAGTCTGGAGAGGAGGAGGCTCCAGGGGCACCTAACAGCAGCCTGCCAGTGCCTGAAGGGGCCCTACAGGAAGGATGGAGAAAAGCTGTTTGCAAAGGCCTGCAGTGACAGGATGAGGGCAATGGGTTCAAGCTTGAGAGGAGCAGATTGAGACTGGAGGTCAGGAACAATTTCTTTACTAGGAGGGTGGTGGAGCACTGGAACAGGTTGCCCAGGGAGGTGGTTGAGGCTCCTGCCCTGGAGACATTCAAGGTGAGGCTTGGTGGGGCCATGGTGACCTGGGCAGGTGGGGATGTCCCTGCTGGCTGCAGGGGGGCAGGACTGGATGAGCTCTGGAGGTCCCTTCCAGCCCA
This sequence comes from Ramphastos sulfuratus, assembly GCA_013399055.1. Taxonomy (NCBI): domain Eukaryota; kingdom Metazoa; phylum Chordata; class Aves; order Piciformes; family Ramphastidae; genus Ramphastos; species Ramphastos sulfuratus. The sequence continues at coordinate 34,358 of WBNM01027602.1, read as the reverse complement.
GCCCATTCTATGACTCTATGATGCATGAGGCTGATCTCTACAACAGGTACTGGCAGACAGGGAAGGTGCTGGGGTAGAGCTGAAGTCACTGCAGCTTCTGGGGTGGGCCAAGACCAACCACAAGGACTGTGGCCAGAAATGTCCTCCCCCAGCTGGCTTCTGCTCAGGCTGTGACAATTCCTGACAGCAGAATAATTCCATCAAACAGAGGTGCAAGATGTTTGCACAGGGCCATGACAAGAAGCTTGAAGGTCAAGCAAAGCACAAACCACTCAGCTCCCTCCTGCTGGGGGAATTCCTCAGCCAGCTGAACTGATGCAGAGCAACTGGCAGAAGCTCTAACACTGAACCCCCAATGTTAGAGCTGCTCCCTGCAGCAGGGCAGGAAGGGCCAGGGCAGCCAGAGTCCTGGTGGGGAGGGGAGTGGGACATGACATGCAGGTCTCCTGCCAGCTGCTTGCTAGCTCAGGACATCACAGCTGTGCTTGGGCTCCTGACCCACACCAGTGCCACCTNGGGGAATGGAGCAAAGCTGGAGGTGGGGAGAGTCAGCCTGGAGGTGAGGAGGAAGTTGTTCAGCCTGAGAGTGGTGAGAGCCTGGCAGGGGCTGCCCAGGGAGGTGGTTGAGGCCCATCCCTGGAGGTGTTTAAGGCCAGGCTGGATGAGGCTGTGGGCAGCCTGATCTGGGGTAGGGTGTCCCTGGGCATGGCAGGGGGGTTGGGACTGGATGGTCCTTGTGCTCCCTTCCAACCCTGACTGATTCTCTGATTCTGTTTTTATATCAGTCTGAAAAAAAGCAGCATGCAAAGATCTTGTCCAGCACCTTCTTTGTGACAACTGCCACCAGTGCCAGAGGGGAAGCTCAGGGCAGAAAGAAACCCCCAGCTGCTGGCTGAGCTGCCCAAGAAAACCATTCCACTCACAGAAAAGGAGGCTCCTCTACAGTTCTGGTCCCTGATGAACCAAGATGCACAATGCCCTGCAGCAACTGAGACCACAGCACATGGTGGTGCTGAAGAGTGAATCCAGAAGGGGGCTGGAGAACTGCAGACACTGCTGGGATAAACCCAACGGTGCCAGCATTGGAGCAGGTGCCAAGATGGACCAGGGCTCCCCACAGAGCCAAGAAGCCCAGCAGACTGTTCTGAAATCACTCCTGAAATGCCACAGACTGGGCAAAAACAGGCTAAAGAGCAAACAAGAAATGGGAAGCAGTCAGAGGACACTGGGTAGAACTGGTGCTGCAGGTCAGTGCTGGCCAGGGCAGGGATTTGTTGAAGCAAACTGAGGAGTCCAGAAGACAAATCTGCTCAGGTGGTGAGGAGTTAATGCACCAAGTGGCCTTGCAGTTGTCAATTTCCAGAGACAGAGCTGGCACTGGACAGAACTGGGCTGTTCTCTTCCCCATCTGGAAGACTCTTGGCCTCACATACCAATGCATGCTGGAGGAAAGGAGCAGAGTTTTTGTCAGGGAGAAGCTCTGCTCTGGATTAGCTGGCAACAGAGACTCAGTATCTCCAGGAAGGTATCAGAGAGGAAGGACCACATGAGCAAAAGGTTCTCCTTTTCTAAGGTGTGGGAAGCAGCACAGCATCTTCCAGGGGCAAAAATGGGAAATGTTTGACTAAACTCCTCTGATCTGGATTCCTTTTTCCTCTCCCTTTCTTCCTGATGGCTCTAGCAAGAAGCTCTCCATGGCAGTAGGGGGAAGGGATGCTGAAGCATGGCTCAGATCTGCCTGCAAATCCAACCTGCTGCAGCCAGCAGCCTCACAAGGCTGAGCTCCCTGCTCCTGCAGCCCCTCCAGCCTGCTCCTGCAGAGGCTCAGAACACCTTTGGCTTAAGGTGCCCACAGAGGTACAGAATGACCAAGGCTGAGGGGGAGGGAGGAGAGGACCAGGCAGAGGAGTTCACAGTGGAGCCTCTTCCCAGCAATGCTCCCTCCACCAGCTGAAGCTTTGCTGCTGTGGTTGCACAGCAGTGACAGGACCAGGCCCATGGTCCTCCTCTGCTGCTGAGGCTGAAGCAGAGATGAAGCTTCTGACTCATGCAGGGCCTGGCAGCCCTGTCTGTATGAGCAGTGAGACATCCTCCTGCAAGCTGCCAGCTCCCCACTGCCAGGCTCCAGACATTGGCTGGTGAGGCCAAAATGCATAAAAGGAAAAAAAAACCCAGTGGGGGAAGATGGAGCCTCTGCCTGCACGTCCCAGCTAGCTTTGCTTGTCCTGCATGGCAAGAGGGCTGTGCTGGGGCTGCTCTGCCATGTGCACCACATGGGGAGAGGACAAGGGCTGGGCTGAACCACACTTGAGAGGAACCACAGCCTGCTCCTTGTGTGAAGGCACAACAGGGAAAAGCCAGAGGCAAGAGCTGGGAAATGGAATCCTAGGGTAGGCTGTGGCAGCCACATCTGCATGGGCTGTGCAGGCTGAGTGCCCAGAGGTGTCTGGGCACAGCAGCAGCTGCCATTAGCCAGAGGAAGACTCCAGCATGGGGCAAAGAGCAATGCTCCATGTTGTGAGCTTATAGAACAAGAAGGATTTCAATCTGGCCATAGCAGTATCTGCATTTCAGGATCTGCAAGGGCCCTGCAGGCAGGCTGGGGAGGGACTGTTCATAAGGGCCTGTGGGGGTAGGATGAGAGGCAATGGTTTGGAACTGGAGCAGGGCAGAGTTAGGTTGGACAGCAGGAGGAAGTTGTGCCCAGTGAGGGTGGGGAGAGACTGGAACAGGCTGCCCAGGGAGGTGCTTGAGGCTCCATCCCTGGAGACATTTGAGATCAGCCTTGCTGTGTCCCTAGGCTGCTCTAGCTGGAGGTGTCCCTGTGACTTCAGGGGGGGTTGGACAAGATGACCTTTGAGGGTCCCTTCCAACCCAACACACTCTGTGAGGCCACGACATGGAGCTGAGAAGTCACAGGGATTCAGCTGGAGGTGGCAGCTGCAAACAGAGCTTTGTTCCTCCAGAAGCAGGGTCCTCAGGTACCTGACTGCTGGATATTCACAGCTGTGGTAGTGGAGATCTGGGCAGTGGTGGAGAAGGCTGCAGGAGCAGCTGGGGGAGGCTCCCATACCAATCTTCCCTGCATCTAACTGGCAGCTCCTGAAGCCATCCTGTTCCACTCAGCACTAGAGAACAGCCAACAGCTCTGGGCTTGCAGCCTCCATGAAGCTCTTTCCTACTGCTGAAGGTCCTTGCCAGGATGATTTGCCTGATGCATTGATGCTGCTCTTGGGGAAGCACAGGAGGAGGACAGCAGCACCATCAAATAACCACAGACACTGGTTCACAACCCAGCTAGTTACAGGGCAGTGGTCCTGATGCCCACAGTACAGTGACACACCACAGAGCTGCAAGCAGGTGTCCCTGAGATCACAGCCAAGGCCTGCAAACACCAGACTGATTGCTGTCTCCTCAAACCACCCCTTTCCAAACCTTCTCAGTCTTCCCTTACAAGATGTCATTACAAGAGAAGCAACCAAGTAAAGCTCAGGCCTGGAGAGCAAAGAAGGATGGTGGAGAGCAGCTGGTTTCCCTGAAGGCAGGTGGGCGGGTAGGGCAACAGCTCTGCAAGCTGCCAGGATGTGACAGGCTTGAGGGAGACAGAAAGCAGAGGAGGTGGACAGCCCCAAATATGGGTGGCCCACAGGGCAGGTTCAGGGAGATGAATGCACAACCTCAGCTGCCCAAAAGCAGAAGCAACCTGGGCAAGAGAAGGCTGAGTGGTTGGGCAGAAACCAGTTGCTAGCCCAAGCTCAGTCCTGTCCTGAAACCTCATCTCAAAGCAACTTCATCATGCAAACTGGAACAGCTGCTTTGGAGACCTCCCTTCCTCTTCCACCCACAGCTCTGCCTTTGCTCAGTTCTGTGTTTGATCCCCACTGGGACAAGCAGAACAGTCTCTTCCCACTGAAATGCTGCCCTTGCCCAGACCCTCCAACCTTCCTCCTGCAGGCCTTGCATGCCTGAGGCAAGGGGCTTCAGAGAAAAGGAGGTGGCACCACCCCAGCCCACCACTGTTTGACATCTCTAAGTAAACCACCAGGTTGATTTGTTTCAAAATGAGGCCCCAAGCCCAGCACCTCTCTTCCCTTGGGAACCAGCTCAGGGTGCTGTGCACTGTGTGCTTCAAGAACACTCACTGCTGCCTTCTGCCTGCCAGGTGGGAGCCATCCCTGCAGCACAGCCCCTTGGCACTGCCTGCATTATCCTGTGATGCTCCACGTCCCCTGTGCAAGCACAGTCTGGGACATCAGGACTGCTGTGCCAGCAGAGGTGTCCCCTCCTCAATCAGCTCAGCTAAGGCAACAAAGCCCTCAGAGCAGAGTACCCACCCCAGAGCCTCCAGCTATGGCCACCACTGTGATGACCATAACCAAACTAGAGCTGCCCAGGTCACAGCCCCTGGCTTTGAGAGGCTGGAGCTGCTCAGGGTCACATCACTGCAGCAGTGGTTTTCAGCCTGTGTCATCTGCCAATTCCATCTACAAGTTCCACCAAAGGCAAGCAAGAGAAACAAGCCCTTAGCTATGGTCAGCTTCCAGCTCCACTGGAGGCTTTTAGGGCTTCAATAAAGCAGGTGGCAACACCTTGATGTGGTGATGCTCAAGTACCCAGAGTCCAGGCCAGCAGTCCCAGCACTGTGGGGAAGTCAATGCTCTCTGGCTGGAGGCACTCCAGTAACCTGGCACACTGGGAAGAAGTGTGAGTTCTCTCCACAGCGGCCAGAGCTGCGGCTGAGCCGTGCCCACTGGGCACCTGAGGGCAACAGGAGGCAATGCTTCCAGAGCAGACCAGGGAGTATTCCAAAGAACACAGGATTGGAAAAGAGAGCAACACATTCCACTCACTCCTGCTCTTTGATGGGAGCCATGGGGGCACTTGCACTGGGATCATCAACAAGTGCAGAGAAAGAAAAGAGCAAGGAAAGAGAGAGAGAGAATGGCTGCTGCCCAGCTCACTGCAGCTCCTCAGAGCTGCCTGCTGAGCAGCACAGCCACGGTCAAGACTCCTCTGGATCACTCAGCTGGGAAATGAGGTTGCAGATTGTTTCTGGGTTTAAGGCAAGTTTTGTGTGGCCAAGGGTAGAAAATGCTCAGTCCAAAAAAAGCTGCTACACCTTCCTTCTCCTGAGCATGGTAAGCACAAAGCAAGGACAGCAAGAGCCAAACACTGCCTAGAAGATGCCCACTCCGTTTCAGCTCCTCCAGCTGAGGCTACCCCATGGCACATACTTACACAAAGAGCAAAGTGTCACTGCCTGCCTTATTTCCCAGAGACCCCAAGCCAGCAGGTGTCACACAACTAGCTCCAGCCTAGGTTGTATCTGAACCAGTGACCCAGAGGTGAAAGGCCCAGGGGCCATCAGCAGTCTCCAGAGTGTGCTCCCCTGGCAATGGCAGGTTCCTGACAGGCATTGTCAAAAGGGCACCCAGCAAGCACGAGAGCTTCACAAACCACTTGACAACAGGCCCACCACAGCAGGGGTTTTCAGCAAACAGCAGCCTTTGCACTGGAAAGAAACAGAGGAGAGCAGTAGATGGGTGCTAGATGGAAGAACATTGATTCTCCATCCCGTGGCATCCCTAGGAGACTCGAGTACAAAGGTAAGCATGGGCATCACCTACTTTAACTGCCATAATTTGCCCACTTGGTTTGTGGACCATTTTGTTGACAGAACCATAAGCTCCTCGTCCAATTTCTCCAAGGTCTTTCAAGTCCTCTGCTGTAAAATCCCAATGTTGCTCAGGGGAAATCTTCAATTTTCCTGATGATTCAATGCTGTGTGTTCTCAGTCTCTCTCTGTCAAAAATATTGGGAAGCAATTTTTCCACATTTTAAATAGTTTGTAAAGGTCTCTTTTTTTTTTTTCTTTTTTTTTTTTTTTTTCAGCACTTGATTAAACATTAGAAGAGAGTGGTTCACAAAGGCTACAGCAACACTGACTCCACCAAGGGTTGGGGTTGGGAAGGAGGTGCAAAGGTGAGGGGAAAATGTTCAATCAAAACTGACAAACTCTTGGCCCACAGCTTGGAGTGAGGAGTTGCTCCAGCTGTGCTGTGGCATTCAGCATGTCTCACACAGCAGAGTCATTCTAAGCACTCAGTTCTTCCTGCTGTGCACCAAACACCTTTGAGGCTTTGAGCAGGAGCTGCGAACATGCAGAACCAAGAGCCTGAAGGACACTTCCCAGCCCCAGCTCCCAAGAGCTTCTGCAGCTCTGCACCACCAGCAGCCCACAGCTGCCTGCCTTCCGGGCAGGGGAGGGGGGCTGTGTACAACAGAGGTGGGAAGCACAGGAGGGGCTTTGGAAGGAGTTTGCTCTTCGTGGGAAACTGCAATTTAGCTAAGAGCTGCTCCTGGTGTTAGGTAACCATGAAATGAACTCAAAACCAAATCAAAAGCCAATCATAAAAAAGAAGGTCAATTGCTTATGACAGATGAACCCAGAAAATGTCTGCTCCAGTGTGTCTTTAGAACAGCTCCATTCTTGTCCTCAGGCAAACACTGCTCCTGCTGAGCCCACCAGGACTGGTGGAAGTAAGGAGCAGCCTCATGCCCAGAGTTTGTAGGAGAGAAGAGGTAAGATGCTGCTTGGAGGCTGCTGCAGCAATGCTGCCACTGAGCCAGCAGCAAATGCAGACTATTTGCAACACTTCTGATCTTCAGAGGCCATGCAAAAGTTCAGTTTCCCATTAATGAGCTGAGCCACATTTGCTGGACCACAGAGAAAGCCAAAGCCTGAGTTTCCTTCCTTCCAAGCAGCATTAGCAGCACTACAGACACTCCCCATTGCAGGGCACTGACCTCGCACAGGGACCAGGGAGGCTCTGTCAAATGTATCCCTCAGCCTCTGATCACTTCTCTTGGGCACTTGACCAAGCCACTATGCACTTGTCCAGGGTCTGCCGAAGGAGCAGATCACACATGGAGCATTTGAAGTTGGTCATCAGCCAGAGGAATCAAGACCTCATGGCTGCTCCCACACTGATCAATGCAAGCAGCAGCTCCAGACACTACCCAGCTGGAAGCAGTGCTGGAGCCAGCCATGACCTCCCCTGGGTTTTATGTGGAACTGAGGTTTTTCCAGGGCAGTCAGGTCAGGTCCAAAGGTCAGCTGACTGGAGCAGTTCAAATGGCTTCATCTGCAGCTTCTCTGCAGCTTCCATTTAGGATTTGGAGCAGCTGCATGTCCTGAACCCTTGACCCATTCAGTGAAGGCCCTGCTGAAGGGCTCCTCTCACCACTCCCATGCTGTGTTTGCCCTGGGGCTTCCCTGCTCTCTGACCTGCCTGGCTTCAGCTTTTCAATCTGTCACTCCCTGAGGTGTCCCTCCAGTGCCCTTTGGAAGGCTGTAGGAAACCTGCTGGTGGTGCTGCAACCCAGCAGGCTGTGAGGCACACAGCAGCAAGGTGGAGCAGCAGTGGCATCCCTCTGTGAGCTCTAGTTACAGATCCCTGAGCTTCTGGGCATAATAAACCACTGCATGGAGGGAGATTCTCTGTGGAATTTGCTCACTAAAAAGCAAGGAATGAAAAGAAGGCAGTAAAATTATATTAAAATAAAATAAAAAACAGAGAAAAAAGGAAAAGAACAAAATGAAAGGAAATGAAACATGACCACCAGCCTCACCAGCTGTCTTGTTGGAAGCTGCAGGAATCAGTCACTACCTAACTGCTCCTACCACAAAAATAGCAGAAGGTAGGTGAGAAGCATCATGCTGAGGAGGCACCAGCAAAGGGGCACTTCCTGCCTGCCCCCTGCTAGCTGTGGGGTAGGAAGAAGCACAACCACTAAGAGCTAAACCTTCAGGAGGGCAGGGAAGAAAAGGCAGAGAGGTGTTACCAGGAAGGTGAAATGGGAGCTCTGATTTTCTGGGCAAACCTTTTCCATCTCCTGTTTCCAAGCACTACAGATTGGAGTTCTCCTAAAGCTAACAAATCTAAAGGCTGCAGCAAACAACCAACTCATCTCCACCCTTCCCTCTGCTGCTCTCCTGCCCAGGGCCCTGCAGCAGGAGGCAGGCAGAAGGCAGCGGGCAGCAAGAGGCAGGCAGGAGGCAGCCTGCAGCAGGAGGCAGGCAGGAGGCAGTGGGCAGCAAGAGGCAGACAGGAGGCAGCCTGCATTCACCACGTCCTGCTCACACACCAAGCCTCTTTCTGCCCAGCTGGAGGGTCAAAGCAAGGCTGTGCCATTGCTCCTGCAGCTGCAGCCAGGGGGGAGACATAAGCTGGGAAATGTTCCTTGACCAGGGGTCCTCTACAGTGTTGTGGTGAGCTGCAGGGGCTGGGATGGAGATGAAACTTCACTGTCCACCCACAGCACCTCATGTGGTGGCCTTGGCTTCACTTCCAGCACGGATGGATGATGCCATCTGCCTTCTAGTGCAACAATCACAGCTCCTGCTTAGCTCTCTTCAGATCCCCAGGGAAATGCTCAAATGAGCCAAGCACAGGTCTGACAGAGCCAGAAGCTTCTGCCTGCTTTGTCCCACGCCAGCCATGCAGTTTTCCTTGAAGCAGAACAGCCTGCAGCCACAGCCAGCAACTGGGACCTCATCATTGCTTTGACCATCAAAGCCATAGAGTTTGTATCAGCTATTTTCCAGCACAAATTAAAATCCCAAGGGATTTCCATGCCAAGAAGGCAGCTCAAAAGAAAAAAAATGCAAATCTAGAAGGCAGACTCTCTGCATTGATAAAAACTGCGGATTTGCTGATGCAGAACTAAGTGAGGCAATGAGAACAAATTAATCATCAAAGCAGCACATCTACCACTAGACTTGCACTGCTACAGATCGATGAGGACACAAATGCAGAGGGCAACCATGCCCCCAACACACAAACCAGCCTGGCTCAGCCTGTGCCACAATGTTATAGCAGCCTTCCAGTAGGCTGAGGGCAGCCCTGAGGAACAGGCCCTGGGNGGAGGTTGTGGAGCACAGAATCACCCAACATGATCAAAGATCAAAGATCACATTGGGTGATTCTGTGCTCCACAACCTCCTTGGAGGTGTTCAAGTCCAGGCTGGATAAGGCCTTGAGTGACCTGTACTAGTTGGAGGTGTCCCTGCCTAAGGCAGGGGGTTGGAACTGGTTGATCCTTGAGGTCCCTTCCAACCTTCCCATTCTATGATAACTCCCTGCAGAGCAAACCCCACACAACAGCATCCAGCAAAGGGGAGAAGCAGCTAAAGCCCAGTCCCTGCTTTTTGCACCAGCCTGATGCCAGTCCCTATGTTCACTGCTCAGCAGAGCCTGCACAGATGGCAGCAGACATGTGTCTCCTCTTTCCACTTTGTTCCCAAGCTCTGCAATCCACCTCTTCCTAAGGCTGGGAACGTTGGCCAGAACTGGGCAGAGATGCTCCAAAAGCTCAGGATGTCTGAGATGGACCTGGGGGGTTAATGTATGATTTAAAAGTCCAAATAAACAGCAAGAGGGTTACAGACTGCTCAGTTAAAAGTAGTATTCTCTAGACACCTTAGGGACTATAGCTCCTGATAGCTTGTCCAGGGCTTGAGCTTCCAGCTCCCTGCTTGCCTCTGAGCAGTTCTCAAAGCAGAACTAACGATGGAAGGCTCAGGAGGAGCTGAGATTCCTGCGCTTGAAAGGCACCAGTGTGTGGTTCTGAGTGCAGATGGTTACTATGCCTGTCACAGCACTGATTCCAGGGATTAGGAGCACCAAGTAAGACAACAACTCCTGTGAACAGTTGCCCTTTGTCAGAACTGAAGCCGCCTGTGGGTCCGGCTTGGCAGGAGGCAGGCAGCCGGCTGGCGCCAGGCACCGCAGCCGGGCCAAGGACAGGGTCACACCACGGGGACAGGAGGGTGCTCACTGCCAGCCCAGCCAGCCAGACTCTCACAGCAAGCTCTGCCACAGCTGGAGGCTCACAGGGAGAACCAGGGAGACTTCAGGAACTGTGGGACAGGCTGTGGTTGGTTCCCTCCACCCTGCCGCTAGCACTGCAGGGATGCCAGACCCTGGTGAAGCAATCATTTCCTTGGCATCTAAAAGGAGGACCCTGGGGAGAAGCAGGGAAAAGCAGGTGGATTTTTAAAGCAAATCTGAAAGCTACGAGACATGAAAGCAAAGGCAGAAAGATGCTGTAGATGGCATCAATCTCCTCTTAAGGCTTCAAGGAGACCTTATAGTAGCCTTCCAATATCTGAAGGGGGCTACAGGAAGGCTGGGGAGGGACTATTGACAAGGTCTGGAAATGGCAGGACAAGGGGAATGGGTTTGAAGTGTCAGAGGGGAGATTGAAAGTGGATGTTAGGAGAAAGTTGTTTGCAGTGAGGGTGGCGAGACACTGGCACAGGTTGCCCAGGGAGGTTGTGGAGCACAGAATCACCCAATGTGATCTTTGGAACCGGCGGATCCTTGAGGTCCCTTCCAACCTTACTATTCTATGACTTTGGCTAACACAACTTCTACAGAGCCCTCTGAAAGCCAGGAGAGGTTGCAGTGTTCCTATCTCAACGTCTGGGTGCCTTACAAAGCAGTTCTCAGACCCTGTGGGCTCACCCTAGCAAAACAATCCCCCTGGTTTCTATTCCACTGGACAAAGTCTCCAAAAGAAATGCTCCAGCTGTTTTCTAGAGAGTTGAAAAATGTTAGTGCTCTCCCAAAGCTTTGGGATTCTCCTGAAAAGAAACTTCTGCTTCCAATAAGCTGNCCTTCCTGGAGCCCCCTTCAGATACTGGAAGCCTACTCCAAGGTCTCCTGGAAGCCTTTTCTTCTCCAGGCTGCAGAGCCCCAACTCTCTCAGCCTGTCCTCATAGGAGAGCATGCCACTATTTTGTATTCAGCTCCCTAAGGAAGCTACTGAGTGAGGATGGATTTGGCTTAACCCTGTCCTTGACACAAAGGAGACCTCTCAGCTGGCTGTGTTGAAGCCTGTCCTAGCTGACCACATCAATCTCAGACTCATCTTGCTTTGGGCATAAGCGAGGCTGCAGCACAGTTACTGCACCCACTCAAAGCTTGTAGAATCACAAAGTCACAGTACAGGTTGCTCAAGGCCTCATCCAGCCTGGTCCTGAACACCTCCAGGAAGGTTGTGGAGCACAGAAGACCACCAGGGAGGTCCTGTGGAGCACAGGCTCTGCTTACTTGCTCCCTAGGATAGGACAAGGAGCAATTACAGAATCAAGCAGGTTGGAAGAGAGCTCCAAGCTCACCCAGCCCAACCTCTCACCCAGCCCTACCCAACCAACCACACCATGGCACTAAGTGCCCCATCCAGGCTTTGTTTGAACACCTACAGAGACCTCCACCCTGCACCACCTCCAGGCACCACCTCCCTGGGCAGCCCATCCCAATGCCAATCACTCTCTCTGCCAACAACTTCTTCCTAACATCCAGCCTGAACCTGCCCTGGCACAGCT
>WBNM01027602.1:0-22889 GCA_013399055.1 Ramphastos sulfuratus | reverse complement strand
AATGGATGGAAGCTGCAGCACAGGAGGTTCCAGATCAACACAAGGGCAACTTCTTGCCTGGAAGGGTCCCAGAGCCCTGGCACAGGCTGCCCAGAGAGGCTGTGGAGTCTCCTTCTCTGGAGCCTTTCCAGGCCTGTCTGGATGTGTTCCTGTGCGCCCTGAGCTGGATTGTCTGGTCCTGCTCTGGCAGGGGTTGGACTGGATGAGCTCTTTGGGTCCCTTCCAGCCCCTGCCATCCTGTGATCAGAAACATGAACAATCCCAGCCAGCTCCCCAGCCCAATACCTGCACCCCAGTTCCAGCTGCTCCCTGCAGGCACAGAGACCACCACTGCTCTGCTTGTCTCAGGGGGAGACTCCAATGCAGAACTTGACAATTTCACTGTTTGATTGATGTTTATTAACACAAAATCCAGCTTCTATCCTGAATCCACCAATCTAGCACTGGTGGGCTTTGCCAGGTGGGCTTCTCACTCCTCTTCCCCCCTCTCCTAGTGAATACATTTGCATGATTTCAACACCTGTGTCCTTTCTTATTGCCTCCAGAGCCCCATGAGGACAGACAAACGATGGTGAGTGACCACTCCACAGTGAGACACTTCTCCAAGAACAAAAATCAGGTTCTGGATCTCTGAGTCTCTCAAGCTATTAAGGTTTAGAAATCTCCTTTCTTGCTAGCTCAGAAGGGTTTGAGGACCTCAGTCAAGACAAGCTCCTGCTAGGCACTGAACGTGGAACTGTTGGAGCAAGCCCAGAGGAGGTCACCAAGATGCTCAGAGGGCAGCAGCAGCTCTGCTATGAGGACAGGCTGAGAGAGTTGGGGCTCTGCAGCCTGGAGAAGAAAAGGCTTCCAGGAGACCTTGGAGTAGCTGAAGGGGGCTACAGAAAGGGTGGGGAGGGACTATTGACAAAGGCTTGGAATGGCAGGACAAGGGGAATGGGTTTGAAGTGTCAGAGGGGAGATTGAAAGTGGATGTTAGGAGGAAGTTGTTTGCAGTGAGGGTGGTGAGACACTGGCACAGGTTGCCCAGGGAGGTTGTGGAGCACAGAATCACCCAACCTGTGATCACCCAACCAATGAGGTTGGGTGATTCTGTGCTCCACAACCTCCCTGGAGGTGTTCAAGGCCAGGTTGGATGAGTCCTTGAGTGACCTGTTCTGGTGGGAGATGTCCCTAACCCGTGGCAGGGGGTTGGGACTGGCTGAGCTTTGAGGTCCCTTCCAACCTAACCCATTCTAAACAAGCACTCAGGTCCTTGTCCTGATGACCAGGGTCAGCAATGAGAACTGAGGGTTCTGCTTAGCTCCTTGTTGGGAGCACTTGAAGAGTGGCAGACCCTGAGCACTGAAGGGGTTTTGCTTCACTGCCTCCACCAAGCCACCCCTCTGAGCTGTGCATCAGAACATTCCAGCCCTGGGCCTGGCAGTTGAAAGCTCTCCAACTTCTCCTGTGCAATTTATTTTCTGTTTGGGATAAGGATACAACTGCAGGCTGCCTCACAGCCTGAAGTAACCTGGAATTGAGTGCCAGCAGTGGGCCTGGTAGTATTTTTTCTTTCTGTGGCAGAGAAGAACGGATGGGAGACAACAAAGTCACCAAACAGCAAGCCAGAGGCTGCTGCTCCAGAGAGCTGCAGCCACCAGATGTGATGACCATGAGAGAGGTGGTAACAAAAGCAAGCAGAGCAAATGTGACCTGCATTTCTGAAGTGCCTCTTGGCTAAGCAGGAAGATTCCAACAGCCTGTTGAAGGTCCCCATGCTCCATGGCCTAGTGGCAGGGTGAGATGTTCAGTGTTGGTCTCCCCCGAGATGGCTGCAGGGGGCTTGGCTTTCTCTGCTGACTCCCAGGAGCCACAAAGAGATTTTCTGGAAGCTCTGTAAAGCTCTTACAGAAGATGAAGGATGCTCTGAGGCCAATGGTCCCAGAGAAGCACCTTTCCCCTCTTCACTGCTATGAAACAGCCACCAAGAAGATGAGAGCCAAACCAAAGCCCCGCACTGCTCAGACAGGACGACCACGTCCAGGCTGCAGGAGCAAGAGACAGTTGAAACAATCTCTTTCAACTGACCCACATTTGCCTCTGCAAAGCCCTCAGGGTGCCCATGAGGGACCAACTGCTCATCCAGATCTCCACCAGTGTGTTTCACCACAGAGAGAACTGCAGCAGGCTCCAAGAGAAGACCATTCAGGGTGGTCACAATCCGCTGCAGGCTGGCTTGGACACCTTCTGGTGCTTTCCCAAAATGCACCCACATGGCGCTCTCAATGTAGTTTCCACCACAACAACACACCACAAACCTTGCCAATCTAAGTCCTTTCAGAGGTCAGGTCCTTCAACAAGCAGAAAGGCAACAGCAGTTCAGCCCTGCAGGCCAACTCCCACCCTCCATCACATCCACTCAGCCCACCACAGTGTCCTTGCTGGCACCACAGCAGGTTTCAATGGGGTCAAGTCCAGATGTCCTCCATGCTTCACAGTGCAAGTCACTCATTTATGCAAGGAATGAAAAAAGTAGTTGTTGAGAATGACCTGTGGGGTTGAAGCAGTCTCCAAACTTGCAGACTCTCTTCTTTTCATTCTCCATTTTTTGCTGTGTGCAGAAGACAAAAAGGATGATTTGCTCCTTCAGTCTGCACCCAGAAGGCAGAAGAGTTATATCATTTCTCCATGGGTAAAATGCAAAGTGGCCATTAACCCCTGAAGAGCTGAAGGTTGCACTCCTGTGGTGCTGTGATCCCCAGCACACAGGCTCACCCCACAGCCAGTGAGGGCAGCTCTTTGTTGGGGTTCCCTGCAGGAATGTGGTTTGCAAGGTCCACATTTGGAAACACAGGGCTCAAATCCAGCCCAAACCAGAGATCTGATCAGTGGTGGTCCACACACAAAATCCTCTCTGACATTTCTGAGTGACACTTAGGTAGGGAAAAAAATAAATGCCTGTGCCTGACCACCTCGGAGGGCCTGGAGTCCAGCAGTGACAGCTAGGGTGGGGCAGGAGCCAGACAGCTCCACAGCACAGCAGGGACCCCTCCAGTGCACAGCACAGCAGGAACCACTCTCTGGATGGTGGCACACGGAGTGGTGATCAAGGGCACAATGTCCACCTGCAGACCAGTGCCAAGTGGCTCCCTCAGGGGTCAGTGCTGGCACCAGTGCTGTTTGACATCTTTGTCAGTGCCATGCACAGAGGAATCAGTGCAGCCTCAGCAAGTGTGCAGCTGGCACCAAGCTGTGTGGCACAGTCACTTGCTAGAGGGCAGGGATCCATCCAGAGGGACCTGCACAGGCTGCAGAGCTGTGCCCAGGCCAACCTCAGGACATTCAACAAGGCCAAGTGTAAGGTCCTGCACCTGGGTAGGCACAATCCCAAGCACAGCTCCAGGCTGGGTGGGGAATGGCTGAGAGCAGCCCTGAGGAACAGGCCCTGGGGGTCTGGGGTGAGGAAAAGCTCAAGATGAGGCTGCAGTGTTAATGCAGCCCAGACAGCAACTGTGTGCTGGGCTGCAGCAAGAGCAGTGTGGGCAGCAGGGCAAGGGAGGGGATTGTGCCCCTTTGCTCTGCTCTCCTCAGACCCCAGCTGCAGTCCTGGGTGCAGTTCTGGAGCCCCCAGCACAGGAAGGACATGGAAGTGTTGGAGCCAGTGCAGAGGAGGCCACCAAGATGCTGAGAGGGCTGCAGCAGCTCTGCTGTGAGGACAGGCTGAGAGAGTTGGGGCTCTGCAGCCTGCAGAGGAGAAGGCTTCCAGGAGACCTTGGAGTGGCCTTGCAGGATCTGAAGGGGGCTGCAGGAAGGCTGGGGAGGGACTATTGACAAGGTCTGGGAATGCCAGGACAAGGGGAATGGGTTTGAAGTGTCAGAGGGGAGATTGAAAGTGGATTTTAGGAAGAAGTTGTTTGCAGTGAGGGTGGTGAGACACTGGCACAGGTTGCCCAGAGAGGTCTTCTGTGCTCCACAACCTCCCTGGAGGTGTTCATGGCCAGGTTGGATGAGGCCTTGAATGACCTGTGGTAGTGGGAGGTGTCCCTGCCTATGGCAGGGGGTTGGAACTGGATGATCCTTGAGGTCCCTTCCAACCTTCCCATTCTATGATTCTATGACCCCTCCACTGCACAGCACAGCAGGGACCCCTCCTGCACAAAGGCACCAGTGAGCAACCCACAGCCTCCTTTGGCACTTGTCAATAACCACATATCTGCCAAAAGCATGGGAAGAGCCCAAGCCCAGGTGTGCTCACACACAGACCACGGATGTGACACAGGAGAATGTTTCAGCCCCACTTCCTCTCCAGACAGCAGCAGGTTCTGCAGATGAAGCCAGCAGTGGCTGCCCAAAGAGGGAAGATCCCTTCCAACCCCTGCCATTCTGTACTCCTATGCAGTTCTGGGCTCTCTTCAGCCTCAGGACTCTGTCCTGTGAAGATTATCCAAGAGCTGGAGCACCTCCCCTATGGGGACAGGCTGGGAAAGTTCAGGCTGCTCAGCCTGGAGAAGAGAAGGCTCCAGGGAGGCCTTAGAGCTGCCTTCCAGTACCTGAAGGGGCTCCAGGAGAGCTGGGGAGGGACACTTTACAAAGACATGGAGTGACAGCTCAAGGGGTGATGGCTTCAAACTTGAAGAAGCTGGATTCAGATTAGACATGAGGAAGAAATTCCTCCCCATGGCAAAGGAACAGANCCTTCCAACCCCTGCCATTCTGTACTCCTATGCAGTTCTGGGCTCTCTTCAGCCTCAGGACTCTGTCCTGTGAAGATTATCCAAGAGCTGGAGCACCTCCCCTATGGGGACAGGCTGGGAAAGTTCAGGCTGCTCAGCCTGGAGAAGAGAAGGCTCCAGGGAGACCTTAGAGCTGCCTTCCAGTACCTGAAGGGGCTCCAGGAGAGCTGGGGAGGGACACTTTACAAAGACATGGAGTGACAGCTCAAGGGGTGATGGCTTCAAACTTGAAGAAGCTGGATTCAGATTAGACATGAGGAAGAAATTCCTCCCCATGGCAAAGGAACAGATTGTCCAGAGAAACTGTGGAGGCTTCAATCCTAGAAGTGTTCAAGGCCAGGCTGGCGGAGGCTTTGAGCAATCTGGTCCAGTGGGAGGTGTCCCTGCCCATGGCAGAGGGCTTGGAACTGGATGATCATCAAGGTCCCTTCCAACTCAAACCATTCTGTGATTCTATGTTCCAGGACACAGGTTGGGATATCTACTGGCCCTGTTGGCCTTGGATCAATCCCCAGCTCCAAAAGCTGCATTGCTGGGTGGAGAAGCTAAAGGAGGGAAGTCCACACTCTCAGGTGTTAAATAAAGATGAGCATCTCTTACTCTCTGAACACATTTTCCCTGCTATCAGCTCAGAGCATCCTCACCAACTGGTGAGCTCAGACATGGTCACGTCCAACCTCCCCTCAGGGCAGGACAGCAGCAGCATGCACAGCTCAACAGATCCCTGGGGGCACACAGGTGGCACAAGGGATTTTGGATCAGAAAAGCTCAAGTCCCAAATGATGGTCATTGCTGGAATCACAGAGTGTCAGGGGCTGGAAGGGACCTCCAAAGCTCATCCAGTCCAACCCTCCTGCCAGAGCAGCAGTGCCCAGGAACACATCCAGGTGGATCTTGAATCTCTCCAGAGAGGGAGACTCCACAAGCCCCATGGGTAGCCTGTTCCAGGGCTCTGTCACCCTCACAGAGACAAAATTCCTTCTCATGTTTACATGAAACTTCCTGTGCCTCAAATTTCCACCATTGCCCCTTGTGCTGGCATTGGGCATCACCCAGTAGAGCCTGGTTCCAGCCTCCTGGCACTCACCTGCACATCTTTATAACCATTGCTGAGATCACCTCTCAGTCTCCTCCAAGCAGCACAGCCCCAGCTCCCTGAGGCTCTTCTCATAACAGAGATGGTCCACCCTTCAGCATCTCTGTGGCTCTAAGGAAGGTGGGAGAAACCCTGGCAACTCCCAGAGTTCCCAGATGGAATTCTGAATCTCACCTGTACTAATAAGAAGCTGCTGCTGAAAGCAGAGGAGCAGGCCCAGTGAGGATCAGAGGTGGCAGGGCTTCTCTAGGAAGCATGAAAACAGGAGCTCCAGAATGGCTTCCAGACTTCAGCAGGCAAAGCAGCACAGACACAGCAGCCCTGAAGGACTCCTGAGGACACACCGATGGATTCCAGCAGGCTGGAGCTGTGCTCTCCTCCCTTGTAACACTCCAGGGCAGAGATCTGGGCACTTTGGTGTCCTGAATGTTTTAGAAATATCCATGCACCAAGATTTGTAACCAGTCTGCATCCAAGCAGGCACAACCATGCTGCCCTTGCCAGGGGATGGCAGAATGTGCAACTGTGTGCTGGGCTGCAGCAAGAGCAGTGTGGGCAGCAGGGCAAGGGAGGGGATTCTGCCCCTTGGCTCTGCTCTCCTCAGACCCCACCTGCAGTCCTAGAGCCCCCAGCACAGGAAGGACATGGAAGTGTTGGAGAGAGTCCAGAGGAGGCCACCAAGGTGCTGAGAGGGCTGCAGCAGCTCTGCTGTGAGGACAGGCTGAGAGAGTTGGGGCTCTGCAGCCTGGAGAGGAGAAGGCTTCCAGGAGACCTTGGAGTGGCCTTGCAGGATCTGAAGGGGGCTGCAGGAAGGCTGGGGAGGGACTATTGACAAGGGCTGGGAATGCCAGGACAAGGGGAATAGGTTTGAAGTGTCAGAGGGGAGATTGAAACTGGAGGTTAGGAGGAAGTTGTTTGCAGTGAGGGTGGTGAGACACTGGCACAGGTTGCCCAGGGAGGTTGTGGAGCACAGAATCACCCAACCTGATCATTGATCTTTGATCACATTGGGTGATTCCGTGCTCCACAACCTCCCTGGAGGTGTTCAAGTCCAGGTTGGACAAGGCCTTGAGTGACCTGTGCTAGTGGGAGGTGTCCCTGCGTACGGCAAGGGGTTGGAACTGGCTGAGCTTTGAGTCCCCTCCAATCTAAATCATTCTATGAATAAAGGGAAAAGGAGAGCACATGGAGCTTTTTGTTACCACCACAGCATGGAGGGAGCAGAAGAGCTCATGCTGACTCTGAAGCTACTTGACCTACTTTCCTTCCTCTGCAGTATGACATCTTCATGTGAATTCCTCAGCCACACCAGGACCAGATGTGTCCCTCCCAATGTGTGCAGAGGGCTGTGGCTCAGGAGTCCCCAGGGTCTGACAGGATGCTCCAGTTCCAGTCCCAGGACTGCCTCCCAACCACTGGGGCATGGGCAGCATAATGAATTCAAACCAGCAACCTTAAAGCACCCTGAACCCTTCACAGGCTCACAGGACATCAGGGGTGGGAAGGGACCCAAAGAGATCGAGTCCAAGCCCTGTGCTAGAGCAGGGCCACACAACCTAGCTCAGGGCACAGACCTAGCCCAAAACCTTCAGCTGCTCTCACACAATAGCAGCACCATTCCCTCACCTGGCACACAGCAAAGGGACTGGGNCTGGATGATCCTTTAGGTCTCTTCCAACCTTACCATTCTATGATTCTAAATCCCCTCCAATTGCCTTCTTCAGCAGACCTCACATTCAGGGTTATAAACCTGGGCTCTGCAGACCAAGCTGACTAAGCAACAGTCACCTCCTGGCTCTCTCCCAGGCTTTGGAGTGTGACAGGCAGCTCCAGAGCAGGAGCCTGGGTCTGAGCAGGCTGCAGGCACAAGTCTGGATGGAGTCAGGCTGCTCACCTTTGTGTCTCAGGTCAGCTAGAGATGACCCTCAGGGCCATGGCAGCAGCTGGAGGGCAGGCGGCACATCCCTCTGAAAGGCAGGAAAGCCTACAGGACACTTCTGTCCAAGAGGGACATTGTCGAGCTCTGTCATCTGTGCAGCAGCCTCTCTCTGGCCCAACACACAGCAGTTCTGATGGCAAATGAAGCTCCAGTCTGATCATTAACATTTCCACCTCATTGCTCTACCTGAGCATGTTCCAATTCCCATTGAACCAGAAAGCTTCACCTTCCTCCGCACCAGCAACACAGCACTCAACTCAGAGCTGCTGCCCTCTCCTCAGACACCAACTTGTAGGAGGAAACCCATGGACAGCATCACTGAAACACCTTTACAGGGATGGCAGCTCTGCCCCCATCCCATCTTCCCTCACTCAGCGTGTTGGTGAAAACAGGAGCAGCATGAGGCTTGAGTTAGGACATGCTGTACACTCACACCTTGCTGTGCCCCACACACCTGTGTGCCAGGGCCTGTCAGTGATTAAGGATGGCTGCATCCCATGGCAGCAGAAGCCTACAGACAAGCCCCACAGGCTCTTCCTCCACTCAGGCTGCTGTCCCTGTCTGGGTAAGACAGGCCAGGCCAGGTCTTGGTGCTCCAGAAGGTTAACTGTCACTGTCACCATCTCCTTACAGCCTCTCACCTTTCAGCTGCCCTTCCCCAGGTGAGCCTCCCCTGGGGACTCACCCAGCAGCAGGGTGCAGCAGGCAGGGGACCAAGAGGGTGGTGGCTGCAAGGGCAAGAGGCTGCTCCCAAGACAGCTGTGTGCTCCTGACTGCTCCAGTGATGGCACAGCTCACCCAGAGCCAGCAGCCTGTGCTGCCACAGCCTGCCAGGAGATGCCTCCTGAACTCTCTACCCTGGCACAAGCTTCTGGCCTGACCCTTTCACTCCAGCTCCTCACCTGCACGCCAGGGAATGCAGTGCTTGGTGCAACCATTTAGGTTGGCACAGCTGAATTCCTTGGCAGGTGTGAAGCACTCTAAATCCAGGGGAGCCAGATTAGTCCAGAATATGGGATTGTGCTTGATTTAGCCGCCCGAAGGTTCTCAGAAGTTCTGAGGATCCCAGGTCCCAGCAGGATGGCAGGAAGTCAGGTGCTCAGCACCTTTGTAAATCAATGGGAATTAGCTTCATGGAGATAAGCAAGCTCCAAAGTTTAGTCCCAGACATGGAAGGCCTAAAACCAGAAGCAGAGTGCTGAGATACCAAAACTCTTGCAGAAAGAACAGTCCTGCAAGGACAGTGATGCTCCACGGGGCATGGAAGTTGCTACAGAAACCTATTTTGGAAGCAGCAGACACCAAAAGCTCCTTGGCAGAGCAAGATTAGTACCAGCTTAGAAGAAGCAGGCCACAAAGCTCAGTGGCCAAATGAATCTGTGAACTTCTGGGAGGAACAGGAAGGTCAAATCCAAGACAAAAGTCCTTCATTTGTCAAGGAAGCTCCTGACCACCAGATGTAAGGAGCATGGCTGCGGCAGGGCAAGATCTGCACCTAAAGTGCAAAGCTGATTCCCACAGCCTCCTTCAACCATCTGAGTGCATCTGCTGGGTCCTTGGAGGTATCCATGTCACAGAACCACTGAACTGGGGAGGCTGGAAGAGACCTTTGAGATCCCTAAGTCCAACCACTCACCCAGAGCTCACATCCCCACCACTGCCACTGAGCCACAGCCCTCAGCACCACATCCAGGTGGCTTTGGAACCCCTCCAGGGATGGGGACTCCACCTGGGCAGTCTGTGACAGTGCCTGAGAACCCTTGCTGGGAAGGCATTTCTCCTAACACCCAGTCTGAGTCTCTCCTGGCACAACTTGAGGCCTTTTTTGTCTTGTCCTGTCACTTGTTGCACATGAGAAGAGCTCAATCAGTGCAGCCTCCTCTCAGGGAGCTGCAAAGAGCAATGAGCTCTGCCCTCAGCCTCCTCTTCTCCAGACTAAACACCCCCAGCTCCCTCAGCTGCTGCTCCCCAGCCCTGTTCTCCAGACCCTTCCCCAGCTTTGCTGCCCTTCTCTGGCCCTGCTCCAGCTCCTCAACATCCTTCTTGGAGTGAAGGGCTCAAAACTGAACCCAGGACTCAAGCTGTGGCCTCCTCAGCGCCAAACAGAAGGGGACAATCACTGCCCTGGTCCTGCTGGCCACACTATTCCTGATCCAAGCCAGGATGCTGGTGGCCTTCTTGGCCACCTGGGCACACTGCTGGCTCATCTTCAGCTGGCCCTTAATCAACACCCCCAGGTCCTTCTCCCCCAAGCAGCTCTTCAGCCACTCTGCCCCAAGCCTGTAATGCTGCATGGGGTTGTTGTCACCTGTGCCTCCTGAGCTCCAAGCCAGACCAAGTGATCACATCCAGCTCAAGCTCTGGAGATGTTGCACAGCAGTCACAAAGAATTCCACTGAAACCTCTTTGCAAGGATCCAGGCCTCATAGCCTGCCCTGGGAAGGTCTCATGCAACAGAAACATGTTGGGAATGAGCAACAATAAAACTGTGAAATGGTTCTGATAGAAACAGGACACAGAGAAATATCTACAGGAAGGTTCCCCTCAGGACCTGTGAACCTGCCCCTTCAGGATGTTCCACTTTGGGTTCTGAGATTTTTCAGACCACTGGTGGTTAAGTCTCACAGGTTATGTCTTAATGAACTGGGCCAGCTGTAGGTTATGCAGCCAGAGAACCTGAAACCACATGCCAGAAAGGTCTGGAAAAGCCTAAGTGGAGATTAAAAGGAAGGAGACATTTCAAAGAGACTTTGGGACAGCCAGAAAAGTCCTTTCCAGGAACAATCACAGCCCTGTGCAGAAAACGCTAAATAAATAAAGCAAAAAAAATCAGCTGCAGAGTCCAATGTGCAACTGGACCTCCACCTGCACTGCAGGAATCCAACCCCAAAGGTCTACTAAACAAACACCTGCCACACTCCTGGGGCATCTGTCTGGAAAGCATCTGAGCATCCCAGGTGTCAGGAGGAGAGTAAGGCACACGTGGACCAGCTCTGGAAGGCTCCCAAATCACAAAGCATCCATGAAGATCCTGGCAGTGGGCAGAGTGGAGTGCAGGAGGCTGCCAGGCAGCTCAGAAGTTGGGGTTGACAGCAGTAAAAGAGGACATTTCTTTCTGTCACCTTTCCAGATGAGACTGCAGATGCTCTGGGGTTCAAGTTCTGGAGAGGTAGCACCTCTGTCAGCCAAGGGACACAGCCTGCAGATAAGCTCCTCCAGCAGCAGGGTGCTGAGCTGGATGGCCCCCACATCTCTTTGGGGTGCTCATTCCTCAGCAGGTGGATGCCAACCCTGCAGAGCAAGGCCTCACCGCACCAGGACAGCACAAGGCTTTCCAGAACACCAAAAGGCTCATCTACAGCCAAACAACTTGGCTCAAGGGGTGCCAGCACACCACAGCCAGCTGCTGGGCAGGGCTGCCATGCATGGGCATGCAGCTGTGCCTCACCACATCACCTCTGGGTGAGTGCCACCTGAGCTTCCTGAGCTGCCTTCCACCAGCTGCAAGTGGCTCTGCAGAGCTCCCCCACAGTAAACTGAGCAATCCAAAGCTGTTTGTGCCCTAACCCCACTGGGGCGCAGGGTGGCTGAGGGGCAGTCAGCTGGCAGTAGCAGTGGGTGGGCAGGTTAAGAGCTCAGCCTAAGCAGGCTGCTGTTTTCCAGCCCCTGCTGCAGGGAAAGCAAAGTCAGGGTTTGTTCACCTGCCCCGAGGCAGAAACACAGCCTGAGCTCAGCAGAACCTGCTCTCCAGGAGAGTCCTTCAGTCTGTGCTATCAGCCAGCCTCAGGGCAGGGCACTGACATGGCCCCACTGACCCACAGCAGCCACAAGGCCTTCTTGGGCTGGCAGCACAACACCTCCAGCTTCTCTAGGCTGCAGCTTTGCAAGTCACAGTTTTACTCTCCAGCTACTCTCCAAGACTCAGGCTCTCTTCTGCCTTGGCCCTGCACAGGTCCCATGTAAGGTGAGAGATGTCCCAGAGATGTCCCTGTGCCAGTACCCTGCAGGCAGGCTGTGTGCCAGGCCCAGGCAAAACCTCTTTGCACTGATGAGGCAGATTTGGTGGTGGCAGCCATGGCTGAACCAAACAAGACTCACATCCTCGATAGCTCCAGCAGCCACAGAACCAGAAGAGACTTCCTTGAAGGCCCTGTTCAGCTCCCTGCTGCTCAGCACCTCCCGGGTTGTGCCCACCTGCCCCACAGGCCCTGCACAGGGAAGCCACCCACAGGGCCTTCAGGGCATGCCCCAGCCCCCAGCAGCACCAGGAGGGCAGGTCTCAGCCCAAAGGCTATCAAGCAGCAAAGCATCTGCAGCCTCTGTTCTCACTCACAGCCACCCCAGGTCAGTCTCCTGTCCAAAGGGCACCCCAAAGCCCTGGATTTTAACACACAGGCAGAGGCTTTGCTACTGCCTCCAGCCTGAGCAGCTGTGGCCTCTGCTCTGCTCCCCTCCTTGGTTGTGGCAAAGGTGACCTCCTTCAGGAGATCCCAGCACAGCTGGTAGTGGATGTGCTGGCAAGGGTGAAGAAAGGCATCCTAGGCGGGGGGGGCAGGGTACTACAGAACCACAGAACTGTTTGGGTTGGAAAAGCTTTCTGAGCTCATCCAGTCCATCCACCAAGGCCACTACACTATAGCCCCAAGTGCCATGGCCACATCTCTCTGGAACACCTCCAGGCATGGGGACTCCACCACTTCCCTGGGCAACCTCTGCCAATCCCTGACCACTCTTGCACCAAAGAAACTGTTCCTCATCTCCAATCTAACCCTTCCCTGGCACAATTTCAGGACATTTCCTGTGCTTCTCTCACCTGAGACTAGGGAGCAGAGCTCCCTCAGGGAGCTGCAGAGAGCAATGAGCTCTGCCCTCAGCCTCCTCTGCTCCACACTAAACACCTCCAGGTCCCTGAGCTGCTCTTCCCTATCCCTGTTCTCCAGACCCTTCCCAACTTTGTTGGTTGGCAAGGATGGGACAGGAGCAGTGAGGCCATGCCACACACTGCCACTTGGCCACTGCAGTCCTCACCAGCTCTCAGCTCCAAGCTCATCACAGAAATGACAGAGCAAAGCTCAGGGGTCTCAACCAAGCACCAGGTCCTCCTGCTCCTGATGTGGTCTCTGTTCCTAGGTGTAGCTGTGTCATGTCCTGGCATCCCCATGGCAGCACACTCACACTGGGGGGATGAGACCCATGAGACATGGCTGAAAACCACAGCAGACGGGAAAGATGAGACAATGAGGGGCAGGAAAACCTTTTGACAGGCCACATCCCAACCTTTTCTATCCAGTAGATATTTCAATAAAAAGCCTCTGCCCATGAGGGCAGTGAAGCTCTGGGTACAGCCTCCTGGCAGGAGCACAGTGCCTGGAAATCTTCATGTGCAAACCACTCTGAGTCCTCCTCTAGCCCACACAAGCATCACTCCAGCCCACTGCAGCTAAACTTTAACCCGGGACTACAATGACTCCCAAAATGGTTCCCTCCACACTCCCCAGTTTCTTTTCCAACACTCCTGAGATCTCAAACTGAGTCCCAAACCCTAAAAGCAAAGTCCAGCTCACACCCTGGCAGGTTACATAGGGTCTGCGCCCATTTTACCAGGTATGGAGCCTCAGCTCTGAGGAGGAGCACAGTACCCAACATCCTGAGCCCCCCAGGGCAGCTCTGCACAGCTCCACCCAACATCCTGAGCCCCCCAGGGCAGCTCTGCACAGCTCCACCCAACATCCTGAGCCCCCCAGGGCAGCTCTGGTAGGCCTATACCTGCCCTCCTGGCAGCCTCTGCCCTGCTGATGCTGTTTCACTCACATACACATGGGCATGAGGAAGCCCAGCATGCTCCTCTGCTTTCTGTCTGACCTGGGCACCCACCACTCCAGCCTGAGCAGTGCCCTGTCCCACAGCTGCTCATCAAGCACAATACAGCTAAAGGGCAACTTCCATCCCATGGCAGCTGCAGATCACTGCTGGCTGCTCCTGCTGTGCCCTAGCCAGAGTTGGGTGCGGGCAACACGCGTTGGACACCAGGAACAACAGACACCTCCAGACCACTGGCTCCAAGCCACAGACCCCCAGAATCACATCAGAAATTGACCTCTCTCTATCTCCAGATCCACCCATCAGGACCAACAGGGTCTGCTCCTGGGTATCCTCAGCAGTATCAAGCCAGCACTCATCTTGGGAGGGCACCAAGGCCACTGGGCTCCAGCCAGCCAGGGAAGAGAAGAGACTCAGCAAGCCAAATCTTGCATGGGGAAAGCATCTGGGTCAGGAGGTCTGGAATCTCCAATTCAAACCTAGAACTCTAGAAAGGTTTCTAGACACCAGAGGAAAAAACATTGCAGTCTCTCTGGGAAGCAGGCAGGAGATGCAGCAGCTGCAAGACAAACACTGGAGGAGGGTGAAACCAGGAGATGTGAACCTTGTCTTGGAGGCACAGCAGCCACCACAGACAGCAGCCAGGGCACCAGGATGTGTTAGCTGCACCGAGGCTTAGCCAGCCCCAGCACAAGGGAAGTATCAGCCCACAGCATCCACCTCCTTCAGCTGTTACTGCAGCCTGCAGGCTCCCAAGGAAGCTGTAGCACAGACAGCAGCACCGCTCCTGACACCTGATCACATCCAACCGAGGACACTGCCAAGCCCTCAGAACCAGTCCAACTATTAACCACCCAGGATCCAGCCTCTGCTAACCACCTGCCAACTCCCACAGTGACAGAGCAGCACCTTAAGGGCCCATGCTGGCAGGCACTTGCACAAACATGAAACTTAAGATGTCACCAAGGAACAAAGCAAGTTCCTCTGTGCTGGCCCAGAGCCACTCTGCCCTCCTGTGACTCCCAGACACAGATCCATGCAGATAACCACAGCAGGGCCAAGCCCTAGCAGATGGCTGAGGTGGGGACTCACTACCTGAGCCAAGTCCTGTATTTAATGGACTAGGGAGGTTGGAGAGAGGAAAGGGCCCCAGATGGGGTTTCACAGAGCATTGTGACAGGGGTTTGATGCTGTGAGGAGACACAAGAAGTGGAGATAGAAACAGTAGCTCTACAACCAGCACTGTCAGGCTGTCTGGGAGAGGAAAAGAGAGAGGAGGGAAGAGGAAGACTTGCTGGAGAGGTCACTTGGGATGGCAGGGAGCATCAGCTAAGTACTCTGTCACATCTTTAGGCATTGTAACTATCACTGATAACTCATCAGAAACCTCTTCTAACTCAGTAAAGGCTGCCTTGAAAATCCCCAGCATAAAGAAGCTACCAGACACAGTGACAGAGCCCAGGGAGGACATCCTGGGGCAGCAGAAGGCACTGAGCTCGAGCAGAGAGGCAGCAACATGCGGAGTGAAGCAGAAGCAGTCTGGAAGGAGGACACCCTGGAGAGCCCTGGCAGCAGGGCGTTTCTGAGACTTGCCATTGACAAAACTCTTTGAGAGCTGCTGGGACACAGAGAGGAAAAATTTGGGACATTTCTGTGGGCTAGCAGCATTCTGCCACACATCCAGGCTGGGGCCCCAACCTCTAGATTGGTGGATCTGAGGATACAAAGCTGCTGTTCTTTGGGATGTTCCTCCCTAGCATCAGGAACAGCTCTGAGCCACAGCTGCACTCAAGACTGGCCAGGGATAGCCTGGAGCTGGCTGCTGGAAACCTCAGCCAGAGCTAATCCCTGGCACCAACACCTTGGCAGAGTGATAACCCCCAAATCTCCTTCGTTGTAGTGCTGAAACCAAAGCTGTCAGAGTTACACAAATGAGAGAGGAGCAACAAAACTTCTCTAACAAAAAGTAATGAGCACTGAATCAAGAGACAGGAACCTGACAGTGAGGAGGTCTGGCAATCAATCACAGGCTCACAAGCTACAACTGATCTCAGTTTAATCACTTCTGGAAGGTGTTAAAACAAAGATCCCAAACTGAACCTTTTCTAAATTGTGGAGGGAAAAAAAAATTTAAAAAAAAAAAAAAAATCAAACCAATTAAAAACAAAAACTCAAACTCAAAACTCAAAATACCTTCTGCAGGGCCTCACACTGGCAGATTGGAACAAGCTACAGATAACTGAGGTCATCGAACTGCATTTCAGTCACACTCTGTGTTGGCTAAATTATGTTCAAAGTTGTTGCACTAGTGGTGCCTTTGGCTTCATACTCACATGTGTGGGTTTTGGAAAGGAACTCCAGAGGTGTTTAGAGTAAATCTTGCTGTGGACTTGAAAGGTGGGTTTGCAAAATTTAACTTCAGCGCTTTGCGTTTACCTGGGAGACAACGGAACATAAAAGGAAACTTTTTGTCAGCAACAAAATATTGAGAGCATCTGGAAACAAAAAACAGAAATCGAAAGGAAAAAGGCAAGACAGGACACCTGGTGAGAAAAGGCAAACGACAGAACCAGCGTTGCAGGGCAGCAGCAAACCTCAGCCAGGGGGACGGGCAGGGGAATCAGCTCTCACCCCGAGGTTCTCCATCGGCTCATTGCCAGGCAGCTGCCAAAGCCTGGTGGCCAAAGCAGCTCCTGTGACACCTGGGGTGCCGCCAGCAGGCCACCTCCACACAGTCCCACACACCACAGCTCCTTTAACCAGACCCATGCTGCCACTGAAGCCCTGAAGTGCCCCAAAGTCCCTGGGGTGGTCCTGCCTGACAAAGTGACCTCCCAGCATGAGGCTCTACCTCTGGACTCCAGCACTTCCAAAGCTGCCTTGAATCCTTTTCCCAGGAAGGTCATTTTCCCCCACATTTATTACACATCGTTTATCCTCCTGAAAAGCATCTGCCTGGAGCTGTAGAGTGTAGAGCTCAGGCAGTGGCCTGGTACCCCCAGATCCTGACCCACTCCTTCCCTGAGCCTGCCCACAAGGAAAATCTTATTGATGTTACCTACAGGTGTGCAGGAAAGGTCTTCTTTGTCCAGGCTGGCACCAAGGGCTGCACTTACAGACACAGCATGAGGACACCCAAGCCTGCTTGGACTTTGCCAGTCAGAGAAGCACAGAACCACTGAGGCTGGAAGAGACCTTTGAGATCACCAAGTCCAACCACTCACCCAAAGCTCACAGCCTCAGTACCACATCCAGGTGGCTTTGAAACCACTCCACAGCTGGGGGTTCCACCACCTCCCCAGGCAGCCTCTGTCAGTGCCTGAGAACCTTTGCTGGGAAGAAAAATTTTCTCATATCCAACCTGAACCCCCCCGGCACAACTTGAGGCCTTTTCCTCTTGTCCTGTCACTTGTTGCTGGTGAGAAGAGCCCAACCCCCACCTCACTGCAGCCTCCTCTCAGGGAGCTGTAGAGAGCAAGGAGGTCTCCTCTCATTGTCCTAAGGACTAAACAACTCCAGTTCCCTCAGCTGTTCCTAACAGGACTTGTGTTCAAGACCCTTCACCACCTTTGCTGCTCTTCTTTGGACATGCTCCAGCCCCTCAGTGTCTTTCTTGGAGCCAGGGGCCCAAAACCAAACCCAAGATCATAGAATCAAAGGAACATAGAACGGTTTAGGTTGGAAGGGAGCTCAAAGATCATCCAGTTCCAAATCCCTGCCATAGGCAGGGACACCTCCCACTAGAACAGGTTGCTCAAGGACTCATCTAACCTGGCCTTGAACACCTCCAAGGAGATTGTGGAGCACAGAATCACCCAATGTGATCAAAGATCATGTTGGGTGATTCTATGCTCCACAACCTCCCTGGGCAACCTGTGCCAGTGTCTCACCACCCTCACTGCAAACAACTTCCTCCTAACATCCACTTTCAATCTCCCCTCTGACACTTCAAACCCATTCCCCTTGTCCTGTCATTCCCAGCCCTTGTCAATAGTCCCTCCCCAGCATTCCTGGAGCCCTCTTCAGATCCTGCAAGGCCACTCCAAGGTCTCCTGGAAGCCTTCTTCCCTCCAGGCTGCAGAGCTCCAACTCTCTCAGCCTGTCCTCAGAGCAGAGCTGCTGCAGCCCTCTGAGCATCTTCATGGCCCCAAGATGTGAGGCATGGCCTTGCCAATGCTGTATAGAGGGGGGACAGTCACATCCTGAGGCATCCTCATCCAGGCCAGGATGCTGGTGGCCTTCTTGCCCACCTGGGCACACACTGGCTCATCTTCAGCCAACCATCAATTAACACCCACAGGTTCTTCTCCTCTAGAAGCTCTGCAGCCACTCTGCCCCAAGCCTGTTTGGGCTGTTGTGGCCCAAGTGTACCACTCAATATTTGACCTTGCTCAAAATCTTCTAGAGCAGGCAGTGCAGAGGAAGCCTGCACAGAGAGTGAGAGGCAGGTACCCACACAGTGAAGTGCTGTGGCCTGAGCCATCAGCCCCAATGCAAAGCTGACCTCTGAGTCACTGAGATACTCTGAGCATCTGCTCACCAGTGCAATGTCTTCTCCTTGGCATCTATTATCAGCCAACAAAATCTGGATGCTTATTACCGACAGATGGAGGTTAGACAGAACAGAACCATCAGTGAGGGTGAAACGGTGCGGCTGGCACACTGCAGGGAAGGGATCCATCCAGAGGGACTTTGACAGGCTGGAGAGGTGGGCCCAGGCCAACCTCATGACATTCAGTAACACCAAGCTCAAGGTCCTGCATCTGGGTTGGAGCAATCCCAAGCAATGATACAGGTTGGGCAGTGCCTGGCTTGAGAGCAGCCCTGAAGAAAAGGACTTGGGGGTGCTGGTGGATCAGAAGCTCAGCATGAGCCAGCAGTGTGCACTTGCAGCCCAGAGAGCAACCAGAGCCTGGGCTGCAGCAGCAGCAGTATGGACAGCAGGGCCAGGGAGGGGATTCTGCCCCTCTGCTCTGCTGAGACCCCACCTGGGGCACTGTGCCCAGTTCTGGAGCCCTTGTTAGAGGAAAGACCTGGAGGTGCTGGAAGGTGTCCAGAGAAGGCCATGAGGATGCTCAGAGGGCTGGAGCTGCTCTCCTGCGGGCATAGGCTGAGAGGGTTGGGGAGTGTTTAGCTTGGAAAAGAGAAGGCTCCAAGGAAACTTTATTATGGCCTGCCAGGATCTGAAGAGGGCTACAAGAAAGCTGGGGAGGGACTTTTTAGGGTGTCAGGGAGTGACAGACCTGGGAGGAATGGATCCAACATAGAGGAGGGTAGATTTAGATTAGACATTAGGAAGAAGTTCCTCACCATAAGGGTGCTAAGAGACTGGCACAGGTTGCCCAGGGAGGTGATGGGAACCTCACCCCTGGAGGTCTTTAAGGCCAGGCTGGATGCAGCTCTGGGCAACCTGCTCTAGTGTGAGGTGTTCCTGCCCATGGCAGGGGGTTGGAACTGGATGGTCCCTGAGGTCCCTTCCAACTCCGGCAGTTCTGTGGTTCTAAGAAATGTCATCAGAATGGATTCAACTTTCCTTACTTCGAGAGGCAGAGCACCAAGGCCATGCAGTGTCTAACCTTGTGCAGAAGTGTGATCAAAGCTAAAGAGATAAAAACATCCCCTTGGTTCCACCCTGGCCAGGCTCTGGGAAAACCCAAGAGGAAGTCAGAGGTTGTCCACATTCAGAATCAGGTGAACTTGTTTTTTACAGCAATGTAAAACACCTGGGGCTCTCTGACAGCAACTCTGGAAGCCTCACCTATGAGTGGGGGTACTGCTAGGCCACCAAGATGCTCAGAGGGCTGCAGCAGCTCTGGTACGAGGACAGGCTGAGAGAGTTGGGGCTCTGCAGCCTGGAGAAGGCTTGGAGACCTTGGAGTGGCCTTTCAGTATCTTAAGGGGACCTACAAGAAAGCTGGAGAGGAACTCTAGGATGTCAGGCAGTGATAGGACTGGGGGGAATGAAGCAAAGCCAGAAATGGGTAGATTCAGACTGGATGTTAGAAAGTTCTTCAGTGTGAGACTGGTGAGAGCCTGGAACAGGTTGCCCAGGGAGGTGGTGGAAGCCTCATCCATGGAGGTGTTTACAGCCAGGCTGGATGAGGCTCTGGACAGCCTGATCTAGTGTGAGGTGTCCCTGGGCATGGCAGGGGGGTTGGAACGGGATGGTCCTTGTGGTCCCTTCCAACCCTGACTGATTCTGTGATTCCATTTGCTTCCATCTGGAGCAGGGAAAGGGAGTTGAATGTCCAAGGTTATCTTCTAAAGCAAAACCAATCTGATCTCTTCCAGGGCATCCCAAAGCAAAGCTGATGCTAATCCATGTCTGTAAATATCTGAGGGCTGGGGGTCAGGAAGGAAGGGACAGGAACAGGTTCTGCTCACTTGTGACCCGGGACAGCACAAGGAGCAATGGATGCAAACTACAGCAAGGGAAGTTCCACCTCAGCATGACGAAGAACTTCTTGACTGGAAGGGTCCCAGAGCCCTGGCACAGGCTGCCCAGAGAGATTGTGGAGTCTCCTCTGCAGCCTTTCCAGCCCTGTCTGGCTGTGTTCCTGTGCAACCTGTGCTGCATTCTCTGCTCCTGCTCTGGCAGGGAGGGTGGACTCAATCTCTGGAGATCCCTTCCAAGTCCTAACACATCCTGTGAACTCTCAGCTGAGATGGAAAAATCCCAACTCTGCTGATCTCTGTGCTCCCAACAGCCTTTGCTGCCCCAGGTGCTAGGTCTGCTAACAAAACACTCTCTCTGCTGCAGAGGCAGCAGGGGAACACCTCCCCCTGCTTGGAGCTGCAACCCTGCAGCTGCTGATGTCCTGAACACACCCAGGACTGGCAGCTCAGTGTTGTCTCCAGTGTTGCTGGCACAGTGCTGCCTCCCCACAGACCCTTCCACCCTCCAGTCTGAGATTTCCTTCCTTTCCAGCCTTGCCCATGGATGTACTCCAACAGCAGCACAGCTGATTGGGAGTAGAGCAGTTCCCAGCCTTGCCCTCCAGACAAACCATTTTCCAAGTACAAACTGCTCAGATTTTGGAGGAAGCAATGAAGAACTTCAGCACAGAGCACAGTTAGCTTTGGGGAGTCTGGATGAAGGCAGAAGCCTGGGGCCTGAGCTGCTGGGTTTAAGAAGTGTAAGTGCAGACACTCTGTGCCAGGGGATGCTCAGCACATCTGGCACAGGCATTTACTGCCCCTTTCAGCACCATCCCAGTCAGTTCTCACACCCAAGATGAGGGCTGTGCCCTGCAGCAGTGTGCTAAGCAGTGAGCCTCCTTTTAGAAGGAGTTGAGCTTTCATTCCCCACCAGCCCCAAGGGTGCTTCCAAATGAGGAGCACAAAGCCACAGAGGCCCAGGCCAGCCAGGACCCTGCAGGGGAGTCCCACACAGCACAACACTGCTGTGGCACTCAATGGCAGGCAGACTTCCCAGACTGAGGGGGTTGTTTCCCACTTCCACAGACCCTTCCCACACCAGCACACCCATAGCTCTGCAACTTCAGTACATGATCTAGGGCAGACCCAACAGCACTTGCCACAGCTTCTATAAACACCCCACTGTGAACTCTGGATGATGTTGGTTGGGCTTTGAGTGCAAGAAATGGTGCAAGAATGGTTTGGGTTGGAAGGAATCTTAAAGGTCATTCAGTTCCAACCTCCTGCCATGCCCAGGGACACCTCCCACTAGCACAGGTCACTCAAGGCCTCATCCAACCTGGCCTTGCACACCTCCAGGGAGGGAGCATCCACAGCCTCCCTGAGCAACCTGTGCCAGTCTCTCCCCACCCTCCCTCTAAAGAATCTCTTCCTCAGCTCCACTCTCACTCTCCCCTCTCCCAGCTCAAAGCCATTGTCCCTCTGCCTGCCACTCCCAGCCCTTATCCAAAGTCCTTCCCCAGCTCTCCTGGAGCCCCTTCAAGTACTGGAAGGCTGCTCCAAGGTCTTCCTGAAGCCTTCACTTTCTCCAGGCAGAGCAGCCCCAACTCTCTCAGCCTGTCCCCACAGCAGAGGTTCTCCAGCCTCTCAGCATCTTTGTCGCCTCCTCTGGACCTTCTCCAATTGTTCCACATCCTCCTTGTGCTGAGGGCACCAGTTACACCACACCAAAGGAAGATCTACCATCACAAACAACTAACACAGCACCATCTCCAGCTGCTCCCCACCTGGGTTTCCCCCAGAAACAGCAGAGCTGCCCTTGCCAGGTTAGCTTTACCCCAGACTGCTGCCCTGACCACCCTCAATTCCAGCTGCTTGCACCATGAGCTGGACCAGGAAAGGGCAAGACAAGAGCTGCTGCCGCCAACAACTCTGCTCCTGCAGTCTCTCTGGACCCAAAGCACCAGATGAGACAGGAGGAACCCACCAAAGCAGCTGCCTCTGAGGACTTTCACCTTGCCACCCCTCCCGGGCCGCTGCTTGCTTATTTCCCATTGCATTTCCTTAGTGCTGGACTGTTCCAGGCACAGAAGCATGTGGGAACCACACACAGCCCACGGCCTTCCAAGCTCATGCCACGTGAACTGCTCAGCATGAAGATGGAAACATGCTCCAGGGAGCACATCAAAACCTACTTAATGTAGCCACCATTCCCCAGGCTGCCCCAAAACGGACAGGATGTCACTGGGCCCTGGAGAACCCTGAGAGCCCACAGGGCAGCAGGTACTGCAAAGGGCACACTGAGATTGGTACTCAGCACCCCAAGTGCTCAGGATATACAAGGGTTCAGCACGCCTGGAAAAAAAAAGGGTTCTGGAGCACTTGGCCCACAAGTTACGGCTCTCTCTGCCTTCCCATTTCCAGCTCCTCCCCTTGGCTTCCCTTTACTGCACAGAAACCCCTCCTAGGCAGTTCCAGCCCAGGGGTACCACCACGGCCACACTGCTCTCAATTTGCATTTCCCTCAAGTCTCACCCCTGTGAAGGATGCCAGGCAGGCTCCAGCTGCCACTCTTCTGATCTCTGTTCTCCTGGGTGGGGGCAGGAGCTGTCTGGAGATGCAGATTCACTCTGTCACTGCTGGCTTCTGAATGCTCTCAGGAGAGGCAGTGCCTGTGAGAAGCAGTATTGACTTGCGCAAGTCATGGCCACTTCTGGCCATGCCTCTACTAAAACTGTAGTCTTCTGAGGATTGAGGACAAGGAAAGAAGAGCCTGGACAAACAGGGTTACAAATTACACCAAATAATTCAGATTCCTGATTTCTGGACAAAAGCTGTTAGGAGTCACACCAGCTTTATTCTGCTGCCACTTGAGAAACCCCAAGACACTTCTACAATGAGCTCTTTCTGCCAAGTGGTCACAGAATCAAAGAACCTTAGA
>WBNM01027592.1:0-10950 GCA_013399055.1 Ramphastos sulfuratus | reverse complement strand
ACTTGTTACTAGTGAGAAGAGATGAACACGTATCTTGTCCAACCTCCTTTCAGGTAGTTGCAGAGAGTGAAATCTTCCCTCAACCTCCTTTTTCCCCAGACTAAACAACCCCAGTTCCCTCAGCTGTTCCTCACAAGACCTGTTCTCCAGACCCTTCGCCAGATTTGTTGCCCTTCTGTGAACCCACTGCAGCACCCCAATGTGTTTCTTGTAGTGAGTGCCCCAAAACTGAACGCAGTACTCAAGGCGCAGCCTCTCCAGTGCTGAATCCGGGGGGACAATCGCTTCCCTACTCTTCCTGCTCCCAGTATTCCCCATACACGCCAAGATGCTATTTGCCTTCTTGGCCACCTGGGCACACTGCTCCCTCTGCAGAGCCTTTTTTGCCCTCACTTGGATAACACAGTGACTTCATGCGCCAAAATGATGCTACAGGAACCCCTGACTATGAGGCGTTTCAGAGAATATGAAAGCTCTCTGCGAGGTTACGAAGATGACATCGGGCATGTAACACGTGTGAATATGAACACGGTCGGAGCCTGGGCAGAGCAGCCACCAGGAAAAAACAGCACTTTGAGCTTCAATTTTACTTTCTCTGTCTTTATTACTCATCGACCATGTCACCCTGAAACGATGATAGTAGTCTATAAAACATTTAGCTGCCGCTCCCCTGTTCCCGCGGCGGGCGATGGTTTAAGCCAGGCCGCACTGCCTTCTCCCTACCCGCTTTCCCCTGTCGCTTGGTGTGCCTTGGTACAGCCCGCGGGAGCCGCGGTGCGCGCTGGGAGCGGGGCGGGCGGCCACGGGCGGGCCCGGTGTTGCGGTGGTGGGAAAGGCTCCTTAAGCTGCCCTGTCGGGCCGTGTCGCCATGGCTCTCAACAAGTGTATGCATGCGCGCAACCGCTACAAGGACAAGCCACCCGACTTCGCCTATCTGGCCGCCAAATACCCCGAGTTCCAGCAGCACCTGCAGACCACCCTCACCGGCAGGGTGAGGTAGGGCCCGGCTGCTGAAGAAGCGTCAGGAGGGACGGCTGGGAGGGCGGGGTAGGCCGGGCCGCCCCCAGTGGCTGTGGAGCAGCTCCGCCGTCTCCCCGAGTGCCTTGTCCCTGTGTGTCCGCCCCCGGCGTGCGGGGAGCGAGATGGCGCTGGCGCCCGTAACTGCTGCTTGTACCTTTCAGCCTGAATTTCAAGGACCCTGAGGCAGTGAGAGCTCTGACGTGTACCCTTCTGAAGGAAGATTTCGGGCTTACGATCGACATCCCCGTGGAAAGGCTTATTCCCACCGTTCCCTTGAGGCTGAACTACATCCACTGGGTGGAGGATCTCATCGGTCACCAGGATGCCGACAAGCAAGTCCTTAGGCGAGGCATTGACATAGGTACTGGGAAAGGCAAAACGTGCAACTCCTTATTTGCTGTCAAGGAGAGTAGCAAATAAATTTTTTTACTCATCCATAGAAAAAAATGAAGTTTAAGAAACAAACCATTAGGAGCTGTGCTTGTTACGGTGAAACGCGAAATCTGACTGCCGGAGGATTTCCTTTGGCTTCTTGGTGGGTAGGATTTCTCAGCACTAGCACAAGAAGGGCCATAGCAAGCAATTACTTGGCTTTCATGGCCTTCATCTCTCTTAAGACCGAAGCTTTGCGTGCCGTAAAAAAATAATTGTACTGTCACTAATGCATGCGAAACGTAAGAGAATTTAAAGAAAAAGAAGATGGTGTTCTCAGTCTTCTAATTAGCAAACTACGTTGTATTGGCAGTCTGGTTTTGCTTTTGGATGCCTGCACAAGAGATTTTTTTGAGTTGCTTTGTAACGTTGTGACAGTGCTTTGTAGCGTTCCTTTTAAGAAAGTTTATTCTGTGGATTCAGGTGTATTTGACGTATTAATATTTTTTTTAAATGGATTTTTTCTTTTTTGTGGTCATACGGAAAGAAAAAGAAGCTGAAAAAGTTCATAATTTACTAGGAGATTTATTCCAGATTACTAAATTTGCTTAAAGTATATATTTAACAATGCTGTATTTCAAATTAAGAAAATAAAATTCACTGAAGAACTGAATAGTAGATGATCAGTAATCAGTGTTTTCTTGAAATTGGTTCTTTTTGTTGTAAAAAGTGCATTGTGAACAAATCTTTGTGTATGACACCAGAGATTTTGTTCGCATTTCTCAAGGCTTTTCACTTCTGCAGGGACAGGAGCATCTTGCATATACCCATTACTTGGAGCAACTTTGAATGGCTGGTATTTTCTTGCAACAGAAGTGGATGATATGTGCTTCAATTATGCCAAGAAGAATGTGGAACAGAATAACTTGTCTGATCTTATAAAAGGTATGAGGTAATAAGCTATCATACAAACGTTGTCACCTATTTTTTCTGCTTTCAGTGGCATACCTTATTCCACCCAAATACACGCTCAGTTGTTCTTCCTGAGGTTGAATGTTCACTGTGTATGCTCAAGACAGGACGCAACAGCTTGTCTTAAATGGAATGTGTTCACGGAGAGCTTTCAGATCCTTACATCTGAAAGTTAAACTTCACCCTGGAATGTTTTCCTCTCTCCATATATTTATTTTTTTTTTTGCCTGTTACTGAAGTTTTTCTTAGGATTTCTGCTGTTTCTGCTACTGGGAGACCTAGATTGCTCCCCGCAGATAATTTGCATGACACTGCCACACTGTCTCCTCATTTTAAAATTAGGCTTTAACAGTACTTGTAGTAATAGCACTATGCCAGACTTGGTCTGTGGATGTCCTTGGAAGATTTTACTGTGGGAACTTAGTACACTAAAAAGCAGGTTTGTTACTCAGCTCTGAAATAAAAGTTTACTTCTGCTGGATTTTGGAAGTATCTTTTTTACCAAAATATTGATGTCTTGGTCTGTTTTCCATTTCAGTCTTAAAGGTACAGCACTTGATATGGAGAGCTATGACTTTTTGGTGTTTGGTTTTGCTGCCATCATAAGATTTTTAGTGGTGTGGTGGTGTTTCAGTATCCTCGAAAAACCTCTTGTCAAGTGCCTCATGAGGCTGCAGTGCCTAAGATGATAAGCTGGAGTGAATGACTGCTGATGAGCAGAACCACAGGCAAGGGAGTACAACTGGTGATAGTTCTAGCCAGATGCTGCTTGGGAATGATCCGCCCTGCCATAGTTTATAGCTCCTGGGCCTGGGTTTTTTTAGATAGAGCTGAGTATGCAGCTGAAGCTACTAACCTGTTTAGGAAGACATTTTTGAAACAAAAACCTTTCTGTACCTTTATTTTTGTGGTGTGGGTTTTTTTGGTTGTTGTTTGGTTTTGTTTTTAAATAAAAACAACCACAAAACCTCATTATTTTTTGTCAGAGTCTGTACTGAAGTATTTGTGAAATAGCCCTTGTTCCTCTGACTTCATTGAAAATAAAAATAACTTGTTGATAGTGAAACCAGCAGTAATGTGATGATTTACTAATTGCACCATAGCATTTTTTTTTTTCCCCAGATGAAAAAAGCATAGTATTGACATGGAGATGTGGGGCTGAGGGACATGGTTTAGCCACCACCTTGGCAGAGTTAGGTAATGGTTGGACTCAGTGATCTTAAAGGTCTTTTCCAACTGAAATGATTCCGTGATTCACGTGTATTTATTTTACTGGAATGGGATGATGGCAGAATTGTGTTTTGATATTTAAAGAAAAAAACCAAGTCAGTAGCTTTTATGTAATGGCAGATTAAGAGATGTTCAGCAACTTGGACTCTGGAAATTTTCAAACTACTTACAAGATAATTTAGTCTTACTCTGCAACATGCATCTTACATTGTTTGCTTCCTGTTTATTTGCTTTATTATTTCCAAGTGAAACCACATACTGTCAATCTAGCAATGTGGTATTGTTTGATATCCTCTTCTAAGTAACTGTACAGTAATTTTAGAAAGGATGTACAATAAACCATGTGTTACTGCTCAGACTAACAGAGTCTTTTTGTAGAATTCTGCTTGTCTTGGCCTTGTGTGATTGCTTTACTCAAAAATAATTCCATGGGATTTTTTGCTTCTATTTTCTGGGTTGCTTGGTTTTTTATTTGCTTGTGTTTTATTTTTTTATTTCCCATTCCTCCATAAAATTGAAAATAGAAAGTGAAATAAAATTGAAAAAGCACTGATAATTGGAAAGGCAGTGAAATATTCTGATAACTATGGCCTGAAAATTTCAAAACGTTTATATAAATGTCTCCTTTATGTGCAACAGCAACTGCTTTTTTGTGCTTTGGTGCCACATGTATGCACTGAACAGCTGCAGATGTTTAGTGATTTCTTGGACTGATGGTTTTCAGGTTACAGTCTTCCAAGTGACAGCTGAAGAACTTTTGGCTTTGACTGTGATGTGTAATTGTAATTAGCAATTTACATTTAGTAGTGAATAATTGGCAATTACTACTCTTATTTTGTTACAGCTACTGTTCTTGCTCCATACAGCCTGAAGTTTAGTAATTGCCAGCTACCCTAACAAGTTTGTGTTCTTAAGATAAAGATACACTGTACTAATAAGTGTTGGGAAGAGAGCCATGCCTGCTACCTCTCTTCTAAATATCTGTGGTCTGTATACCTTATTACTGAGTTACAGGACTGGTAAAGTCTGCAAAGAATCATGCTTGTAATAGTCTTTTTGTATGCTATAACTGGACTTCATGCATATTTAAGCACCTGCTTCTTGGGCTGGTGTTCCTGTGGTCTTCAGAAGATGTGTGACAGGGCTTGACCACAGTTTCTAAGGGAATTATATTACCTTTGGGGAAAGACAGTTGAAATCTGTGTGGGATGTTTGCCATTATCCTTGTAATGGGTAACAAGTTGGTGGACCCAAGTGAAAGGAACTCTTAATTTGTTGTTGTGGTTGTGATTCTTGTAACTTGTATATGATGATAGTTCCTGTGCAGGATACATAGTGTTGCTAACACAGGAATTCTGTTTTATAAAATTGGGTATAAAGGTAATCTTGTTGCTGTATAATGTCAGCTGAGATACTTTCTGTTACTTTTCATTCCTAGCTTTACCCAAAAAAGAAAAAAAAAACCAAAACCCCCACCAAACAAGAAAAACTCAACCAAGCAGTACATTTCCTTGACTGCCATTCTAGAATTCTGTATATTTAAAAAAAAAAAAAAAAATCAGGCTGCTATTTCTTTTTCTCTGAGGAGCTTGTGGGGTAATTAACAGAAGCATCAGTCAGGTAGTTTTTGGAAGGGGTTAAAGTGTATTTCTAGTTGCATTAGAGAAGTCAGTATAAGTCAAGTAGTTCCTGTTTTAAACTGACTCTTGTTGGTGTTGGAAGGATAGAGTTAAACAATTTTCAGCTGAATAAGCTTCCACTGAACTGATCTGAAACCAGGATAACAAGAATAGGAGGCCCTCAAGACTAAAGAATGGAATGACCT
Organism: Ramphastos sulfuratus; assembly: GCA_013399055.1. Taxonomy (NCBI): domain Eukaryota; kingdom Metazoa; phylum Chordata; class Aves; order Piciformes; family Ramphastidae; genus Ramphastos; species Ramphastos sulfuratus. The sequence goes on along the minus strand of WBNM01027592.1, from coordinate 5,531 downwards.
TGAAGGCTAAAATAACTAGAAACAAGATGTAATTAAAAGCAGTATCTAAAGACAGTAAGATTCTGTCAACTTCTGTAGATAATGCCTTGTTATGGCTTCCAACAGAAACCAGAAACAGATCTGGAGTAAGATCAAGTCATTGAGGTGTCTCCTACATAACCTGTGGGGATTTTAATACTAAAACACACATCTAGGAGGAGAATTTATAAGTAAGTATAGGACCACCTTAGTGTAATTAATTAGGTAATGGATGGGGCACAGGTACAAAGATTGGTGTGATACAAAATCATAACCAGTCATATGTAATTTCTTTGTTATTTGTACTGCATATAAATTGCTATTGTTTGAGCTAATGGTGGGATAGCTTTGCAGAAGTACCTCCCAGCACTCTTTTCTCTACATAACTGGAGTAAATAAAATACTTCTGCTTGGTGTCTATCTATATAGGCTGTTGCACACTGCTTTTTGAATAACAAACTACTATGTATAAGCATACAAGCTGCTTGTATGCCAGTCCTTAACTGATGTACTGATCTAACTGATTTGCATTTGTTACATGTTTTCATAGAAAGAAAATGCTGTTTACAAAGTATGGTTTTTATATGGGGTATTGTTTTAACAAATGCCGAAACATCAATGGTGCACTAGATAAAATAAGAAGTTCTTTACTGACCAAACTTCTGTTTTTAATTAGTGGTTAAGGTACCACAGAAGACTCTTCTAATGGATGCACTGAAAGAAGAATCTGAGATTGTTTATGATTTCTGCATGTGCAACCCTCCTTTTTTTGCCAACCAATTGGAAGCGAGGGTAAGTTAAACTAAATGCTGGCATACTTCAGAGAAGGGGAGGGGAGCAACAGTCTAACGTCTTCACTTGAGGAAGGTTGAGTGGAAAATCACAAATCATAATCATAGATTCATTTCAATAGGAAAAATCAAAAGACTGGTAATAGTTTTGACATAATGAATAAAAGCCTTAGAAATCTTCATTTAAAAACAATTTGTCTTTAAAGACAGAATCATAAATTCATAGAATTGTTTTAGTTTGAAAAGATCTTTACGATCAAGTCCAGCCGTTATGTAACTTTACCAAGTCTGGTGATAAACCATGTCCTTCAGCACCACATCTCTGCCTCTTCTAAGCACCCCCAGAGATGGGGATTCAGCCACCTTCCTGGGCAGCCTGTTCCAGTGTTTGAGAACTCTCTGTGAAGAAGCTTCTAGTAACCTAAACCTCCCCTGGTGCAACTTGAGGCTGTTTCTTCTTGTCCTCTCACTTGTTACTAGGGAGAAGGGACTGACTCCCACCTTGGTCCAACATCCTTTCAGTAGAGAGAGAGAAGGTCTCCCCTCAGCCTCCTTTTCTCCAGGCTAAACAATCCCAGTTGCCTCAGCTGCTCCTCACAAGACCTGTTTTCCAGAGTCTTCACCAGCTTCATTGCCTTCTCTGGACTCAGTCCAGCACCATCAGTGTCTTTCTTGTAGTGAGAGCCCCAGCACTCAAGGTATGGCCTCACCAGTGTGGAGTGCAGGGGGACAATCACTTCCTTGGTCCTGCAGATACACTGTTTCTCACACAAGCTAGGATGCTCTTTNACCATTTTATGATTCTATGAAAGAGCATTTAAGTCTTCTCCCTCCCCAAGCTGCACCCTAAAGGAGTTTTGAAAAACATAACTATTACCCTTCCTGAAGTGGAGGAGGATCTGTAGAATTTTTCCACAAGTCTTACTGGCTTAAAGAATTAATCTGAAATCAGATGGCTTGATGAGGTTATAGGGGAATAGTTTCTGGCATTGTGCCTGTCTGTTATTTCTTTTGCCTTAAGTAATTTAGGCTATGTCATACACCTCAGAACAGTTCTTGCAGTACCTGCCGAATATAGTCAAAAACTTAACTCTGTAATTTAGGGCAGCAGAAAAGAGATGTAAGTGTTAAAATGAAACTGTAGATTGGAATTGTGTAGATGCATGTAACCACTATGTCTTACATGCATTGGGACCATGTGTTTTGTATTAGCAGGATACTGATTTGTGACAAGTAAATTACTTAGATTTGAGACTCTAGGGAATTAATTCAATTTTACTTATTTTGAACATACCTATTGTTACTCACTTCTCTGTTCTGATAGAGGCAGGTTAACTAGAGGTGGTTACACTTTCTACCCACTAAAGATTGAAATAGGAAGCAGTGTACAAAGCAGCCTAACATTTCATTGAATGTTTCTCTCAAATGTTCTCCTTTATGCAGGGAGTGAATTCTCGAAATCCACGACGTCCCCCTCCCAGTTCTGTCAATACAGGAGGGATCACAGAAATCATGGCTGAGGGGGGAGAACTAGAATTTGTCAAAAGAATTATTCATGATAGTCTGCAACTTAAAAAGAGGTTACGGTAAGTTCATTTAAAGAAAAACAAGCCCAAAAAACCCTACCTTATCTGCTGCTTTGGCAGAAATCATGAAAATTATATTTTTTTAAGTAAGGAGTGTTGCTGTGGCCCGGTGGTACATGTTTGGTTAATAATACATACACATTAGTAATTAGCCTTAGTTTATGTAAGATTAGTTGCTCCTGAGCATCAAACAATTACAGCTCATTATTGGAAGTACTTAAAAGCAGAAGGCAAAAAAAAACCCTGTATAAGTGACACTTGTGGTTTGCAGCTAAATTAGCTTACACACATGATAAAGACAGTCAGGTTTGATTCTTCAGGATTTCTGGGATGGGGGAAGATTTCTGACACTCCCAGTTATCTGTTCATTACCTAAAATTTTCTCTTTTCTTGAATTTTGGTAACATGCAACTCTTGGCCTGCTGAAGGGCACAGTTGCAGTGAATGCTGTCTTAGGTGAACATAAGATGGAATAAAAAACATAGCAAGACCTTCTTTTGAACAAGAGAAACACGTGGCACATCTTCAGTTTTCTGACACTGAAGCTTTCACTCCCCCATTGCTGTGTGTTACTCTATTGGCTTTTCAGTACATTCAAGAAGTGTTCTGCTTTTGTTTTGTTTAGACCCTTCTAGGCAGAACATTGCATTAGAACCTGATCTTCATCTCTTTTTAATACCATTTTTTTCTTTAGAATGTTTGTTTTCTACTAATGGGCTTGAAAAATTAGGAATGTATTCAGTTTTGGGGAAAAAAAACCAAAACAAAACCAAGACAAAGAAAAACTGCCTTTCAATCTGTTAGAAGTGCATCTGTTTTGTACTGCTTTGAAGAACAAGTTCAGAAGGTTTTTTCAGAGGTTGCAGTTTGGGTTTTTATAATGTCTGTCCTTCTCCTGTCACCCTCCAAATCTTATGAAATCTAAGAAAGGGATAAATTTTATGTCCGTGATAAAATAGAGGTTGTGATGTTTAGAAGCGATTACAAACCAAAAGGAATCAACTTCTGAGACTACTTTGTAACATTGTGCCAGTGAGGACATGGGAAAGGGAGTGGCGTTCCTGTCAGAGTTCGGAGGTAGAATGTTACTTTAGGCTACTTGATACAGACAAGCTTTTAGAATCCTAGAATCAGTCAGTTGGAAGGGACCACAAGGATCATCTAGTTCCAATTCCCACTACCACGGGCAGGGACACCCTAGCCTAGATTACACTGGCCAGAGCCTCATCCAGACTGGCCTTAAACACCTCCAGGGATGGGGCCTCAAAAACCTCCCTGGGCAACCCATTCCAGGCTCTCACCATTCTCATGCTGAAGAACTTCCTCCTCACATCCAGTCTGAAATCTCCCCACCTCCAGCTTTGCTTCATTCCCCTCTAGTCCTGTCACTCCCTGATAGCCTAAAAAGTTCTTCCCCAGCTTTTTTGTAGGCCCCTTTCAGGAAAGCCGCAAGAAGGTCACCTGGAAGCCTCCTCTTCTCCAGACTGAACGTCCCCAACTCTTTCAGTCTGTGCTCATAGGAGAGGTACTCCAGCCCTCTGAGCATCCTTGTGGCCCTTCTCTGGACATGCTTCAGCATGTCCACATCCCTCTTGTAACAGGGGCTCCAGAACTGGATGCAGTACTCCAGGTGGAGTCTCACCAGAGCACAGTAGAGGAGGAGAATCCCCTCCCTCGACCTGCTGGCCACACTTCTCCTGATGCAGCCCGGGCTCTGCTTGGCTTTCTGGGCTGCAAGTGCACACTGCTGGCTCATGTTGAGCTTCTCATCCACCAGCACCCCCAAGTCCCTCACCTCCTGGCTGTTCTCTTTTAGCTGTGTATGCTCCTATGTCTGTCCAAGATACGAATTTTCAAAGCTAAATGCAAGCTGAAACCCTTCTGAATTGAGTCACTGATGCAGTGGGTGACAGGAGGCAAGTCATAAAGGAAATGGTGGTGTATATGTATTTATTTTTAAATGTTCTTCTACCTACAGCTAGATGTTTTTATCCTTTGTATAGATTCTTTCTGATATATAGGGTTTTATTTCCATAGGAGCCTATGATGTACTGTGTAAAATACTGTGATCTGGAAAGCACATGTATGCAAGTTAAGGACTTAGTCTTGTAAGGTAGGGGCAGGGGGTGCATCTGTGATGACTTCTGGAAATGCAGTAGCACCATGGCTTCTGGTTTCACATGATGCATAGATCCAGGGGAAACTTGCTTTTGACAAGTTGCTGTTTGACAACCTTGAAAGGAGTGGCAAATGTACTAGAGAATTCACTGATGTTAATCTCAAGGCAAGAAGTTCTTTGCTCTGAAAAAGTGATGTGGAATTCTGAGAAATGCATTGTTCCTGTACTGCTTCCCTTGGCATCACCACTCCTCTAAGAACATGGTGTCACTTCATCTGATGATAGCATAGGGCGTAGAAGGTAGTCCCATGTCAAGTGTGTATCATACTTTTTTTTTTCTAACCTCTGTGTGTTTGGGCTTCTGGGAGTGTTTCAGTTCATGTTTTTTGAACAGATTACCTTGAAGAAGAATCTTTTACAGAAAGAACAATTCACTTAAAATACTGTTTTGTTAGAGACAAGGTTTGGCAACTCTACCAGAAGGCCTGAGTAATGAACTGTTAGTAGAGACTCCTTTAGACTGTAAGATGATCTTGACTTTACCTCTGTCCCCACTTCAGGTAGGAGTCCCAGGTTCAGTATGTTATAATTTTGAGAAGGATGTGTGGTTTAGTTTTGCCAGAAATTTTGGAGTTTAGTTTAAGTAATGCAAGAAATTCTGTACATTGCATTATGCAGGCAGTAAATTAAAATAACTGTCCCTTGATAACACCAATTATATGTGTGTGTATATATTTTTTTTCTTTTAATTTACAATACATTTCATTTGTATATGTGAGCAGTTTAAAGTGCTTGTCTTTGATTTAGATGCATAGTCTTGAGGAAACTGTCCCCTGAGAACTGGGAGCTCCAATATGGTGTATCTACAAATAACCTTTTGAATGCAGTCATCAAAAAATGTATGGAAGAGGGGGTGTAGAGCTTGAATAGTAATTTAGTTGAACAGAAGTGTAATGTTTCCTCATGAAATATGGGTTAGGTGGCGGAAACCTGGGTTACCTCTGCAGACTAAAGAAT
>WBNM01027583.1:0-61243 GCA_013399055.1 Ramphastos sulfuratus | reverse complement strand
TATGATTCTATGAAATTGGGGCTATGCTTTGTGGTCCTGCCAAGAGAGAAAAAAAAAAAGTAGTATGTGAAAATCAGCTTTTTGTTTTCTGGTTTAACCTTAAATTCCTGCTGAAGTTTTTGCTTTAATTAAAATTTAGAAAGTGTGAGCTGATGTCCAAGAATTTTCATGTATGTTTACTTAAAAATCTCTCTTAGTGATTGGAATTGTAGTACACTTGGTAAAAGATTTCACTTTTCACAGAAAAGTGAAGGTGAAATTTTCTAAAAATGTACAAATAGTGAAATATGATCTTTAACAAATTCTTAATCAATCTGTTCTCAAAGACTTATCTTAAATTGCATTGACACTTTAGTAGTAACCCGTTAAATAATCATCACTTGTAATAGGGAAGATAATTGCATACTACTGTTGTATAAAACAAAATGCTGTGATCAGAATGGAGTCTGTCACATAAGTGTGTGCAAATTCTTCTCTTCTGTACCAAGAGCAGCAAGACCAAGAGAGATCTGACATTAGTCTGTATTTGACAATGAAAAAATAAATAAGTCAATATAGGAAATGTTAAAAAAAAGAAATAGTTCTTTTTGTACTTAACAGGGGAATGTATTTGAGGACATTTAAATCTCAGCAATTTAATCAAATGCAGTATCCATTCACTGAAAGGAAGGAACTATTTTGCCACTTCTCCATTAACTATTTTCAAGATTGACAGCTTTTACAAATTCTTCATATAAACTGACTTAACTGAAACAGTTCACAGTTGTAGAATTTTCCAAATTAATTCACGTAGTCATTTGATGATAAGCACTTTTGTGATAAGAAACTGATTGTACTCTCTGCTGGGAAACAGTTTTAAAGAGTATGGGGACTTTGCAATATATTTGGTTATTTCAGGGATATAAAAACATTGGAAAGCAAGTGGTCTAATTAGCAAAATTAGTTTTGCATATTTTTACTAAGAAGATAAAAAAAATTCAATAATTGATTTAGCTAAACCTCATAATAGAGGTCATTGATTTTTCCATGTTTGCTGCAACTTAAGTGTTCCTTTCTTTTCTTCCATCATGTACTTATTATACTGTGGGATGTAAGTTTGAGAAATGATAGCTTCAGGATGCTTGTATTGATTAAGAATCAGAACACAGAATTAACCAGATTGGAAAAGACTTCTAAGATCATTGAGTCCAAATTATCACCTAACCCTTCTAATTAACTAAACCATGGCACTAAGTGCCTCATCCAGCCTCCTCTTAAGTACCTCCAGGGATGGTGACTCCACCATCTCTGTGGGCAGCCCATTCCAATGGCCAATCACTCTTTCTGTGAAGAAGTTCTTCCTAACATCCAGCCTGAACCTGCCCTGGTACAGTTTGAGGCTGTATCCTCTTGTTCTGTCACTGGGTCCCTGGGAGAAGAAACCAACCCTTGCCTGGCTACAACCTCCTTTCAGGTAGTTGTAGAAAGCAGTAAGGTCTCCCTTGAGCCTCCTCCAGGCTGAACAACCCCAGCTCCCTCAGCTGCTCCTTGTAGGGCTTGTGCTCAAGGCCTCTCACCAGCCTTTTTGCCCTTCTCTGGACATGTTCAAGCATCTCAACATCTTTCTTAAATTGGGGGGCCCAGAACTGGATACAGGACTCAAAGTGTGGACTAACCAGTACTGAGTACAGGGGCTGAAGGACTTCCCTGGTCCCACTGGCCACACTATTCCTGATACAGGCTAGGATGCCATTGGCCTTCTTGGCCACACTGCTGGGTCATGTTCAGTTGGCTGTCAGCCAGTCCCCCCAGGTCCCTTTCTGCCTGGCTGCTCTCCATACGCTCTGTCCCCAGCCTGTAGCGCTACATGGGGTTGTTGTGGCCAAAGTGTAGAGCCCAGCACTTGGCCTTGTTAAAACTCATGGCATTGGACTGTGCCCATCTGTCCAGTGTGTCCAGGTCCCTCTACAGAGCCCTCCTGCCCTCTAACAGCTCGATACATGCTCCCAACTTGGTGTCATCTGCAAACTTACTGATGGTGGACTCAATCCCCTCACCCAGATCATCAGTGAAGATACTAAACAGGACTGGGCCCAGCACTGATCTCTGGGGCACACCCACTAGTGACTGGCAGCCAACTGGGTGTGGGTCCATTTACCGCCACTCTCTGGGCCCTGCCATCCAGCCAGTTCTTAACCCAGCACAGAGTGCCCCATTCCAAGCCACGGGCTGCCAGCTTTGCCAGGAGTTTGCTATGGCAGACAGTGTCAAAGGCCTTGCTGAAGTCCAGGTCGACTACATCCACAGCCTTCCCCATGTCCACCAGGCGGGTCACCTGGTCATGAAAAGAGATCAGGTTGATCAAGCAGGACCTGCCCCTCCTAAATCCATGCTGGCTTGGTCTGATCCCCTGGCCATCCTGTAGGTGCCCTGTGATTACACTCAAGGTGATCTGTTTTCATAATCTTGCGTAGTACTGAGGTCAGGCTGACAGGTCTGTAATTTCCTGGGTCTTCCTTCCCACCCTTCTTGTGCATGAGCACCACATTGGCCAGCTTCCAGTCTTCAGAGACATCTCCAGAACAATAGTGATAACTTGGAGTAATAAATTCCCAGTCTGGGGGGAAGAGAGGAGTTTACCCATTCTTAGTTTGTCTACCTGTTCTTAGTTTGAAAATTATATAGCTGACTTTAATGTAAATAGTTTTGTGATTTTTTTTTTTTCTCAATCTCTGTTAATAAGTGTCTGATTTCCTTCTTACGCCAGTATTTAGAATCATAAAATCAGGTTTTAGATACAAGCACATACATCATTTGTCTAGGTGAAAGTGTTCTGCAGCATAATTCTGCTGAGTTTATTTTATTATTGACTGTCCAGTAAATATAAATATTTTTCAGCATTTTTTGCATATGTTCTAAGAAAATAGTTTATGTCCAAAACTGGACTCGGGGAAATACTGCTGTATTTTAAAATGGCACATTAAGCTGTTCTTTGCTTTTGAAGCTGTTAACTTTCTTACTCAGCGTTTCTCATTGAGTACTCTCATAATTTTTAAACTAGTGTATTTTACCAGATATTTTTGTTTTTCAACAGTGTGTGCTGTACTTATGGGTCCTGAAAATTCTCTACCCAAGCACGTTATTTCTTTTGAGAGGCAATCATGAATGCAGACACCTAACAGAGTATTTTACCTTTAAGCAAGAATGTAAGTACTGTCTAAGAATGTAAAATTTGCAGACTTCCAACCTGCTGATCTACAGTTTATCATTATATTTGAGAGATGTTTGTCTGTTAGTTTGTTTAAGGTCTTGCAAACATTTGGAGGCCTCTTTGAGTTCTGTACAAATAATTGATTTCCGATAAGTTTGGCATTGGAGTGCAAGTTATGTAGAAGATTGCTGTCTGTAAAGATACATTATGGAGTAAATTTTGGTGTATCAATCCTGATTTTAAACTCTTGGAGAGAGGAGAGTTTTTTTACTGACTATAGTCAGCAATAGTAATTGACTGAGCCACATTGTGAAGGTAGCAAGCAAACCCTACTGCTGAGTAATTTTTCCATTTGGGGAATTGATTTCAGCTGTACTAGTAAGATAACTCTTTTGGTGACATCAGCTGCTTCTCTATTTGGAAGCTTGTATAAATGGATCATTTATCCTGGTAAAACCTTCTTTGACGTAGGTAAAAGTGATGTAATTTGGAAATACTCATTTAAACCCAAAAATACAGCTTTGGGCTTTTTTAAGGATTCATTTCAAGACTTGGTGTTACAAGTATAATCCACTAGATTATGTCTTCCATCTCTCATGGATTTCTTTATGTTTTGTTTTGTATTTTCATTCCTGCAGGTAAAATAAAGTACTCGGAAAGAGTCTACGATGCTTGTATGGAAGCTTTTGATTGCCTCCCTCTTGCTGCTCTCTTAAATCAACAGTTTCTTTGTGTTCATGGTGGACTTTCACCAGAAATTAATACACTAGATGACATTAGGAGAGTGAGTATTTTGTGAATTTGAAAATAGGTGGACATACAGATATTGGAATGTTACTATGCAAAGTCGTGTTGGCGAAGTTGTCAGTATATTATTTTCTGATCTTACGTATTTTCAAAGTGTAAAACAGGACCTGGAACATAATCTAAGCAGTGTCATAATTAAAACCTCTTGGATTATTTAGTGCATTTCCATTTAGTAGATCTTATTGGGACAGCTGGAACCATTACAAAACATACTAAAAAAAAAAAAGCCTCTCAGAACACTGCACAGTTCTTTACGTGTCCTACGTGTTTCAAAGAGCTTCATATCCAACTAAAATAATGCTTTGCATTTCATTCTGGAGGAGAGCTAGTGTTCTTATGACTTAAAATTATTTCCTAGAATAATAGAATCATTAGGGTTGGAAGAGACCTCTAAGATCATCAAGTCCAACCTTCTGCTCAACACTTCCATTACTAAATAGACCTTGTCCTAAATTGCTACATCATCTCATTTTATGAACAGCTCCAGGGATGCTGACAGTATTTCTGGTATGTCAAAAACTGTATTGCAGTTATTCTTAAAAAAACTGAGGTATTTTATTCTCTTGATCATGCAGATTTTAGGTTTGAAGGTACGCAAAATTGCAGCATTTATTAGAAAATCAAATTTATATTTAAAATGGCAAATTTGGTAGACATTTGAGTAATGGCTGTGGAGTGCTTCTCATTGCAGTAAATGAACAAAGTATATTGGTAAGAATGAAAACAAGTTTTGACAATTATACAATGCCAATACTAAGTGGTGTGCAATTTAATGGGAGGAAGATTGTGATGACATGAGGTATCTGTTTCTAATAACTTGGTTTTGACTTGCATGGACTGCTGATGGCAGGTGAAGATTGTAGATGAGAATTTTCAAACTAAATTTCTTTCCTTTTTGCATAGTCCTTTTTTACTTGTAGTTAATTGAGCTGGCATCTTAACTGCTGCATTTGGAAATAAAACTCATTCCAGTTATGATCAGTAACAAATAAAGTATACTTGATTTGAGCTTAAAATACAAATAGATGGTTCTGAGCAAGCATTGAGATTATAGGTTGAGGATGGAAGAAAAAAAAAGTTGTTTATCCAGTATCAGAGAGAAAGAAGAAGTATGTTCCTAATTTGGCTTTACAGTATGTAAATACTGCTAGCTTAATTTGTCTTTTATCTTAATTTATTGTACTCGTGGTTTTTGGGGAGGCGTTTTCTCCTTTATTTTTGCTTCATTTTTCTTTTTTACTGCGTCCTGTCCTCAGACTTACAGGCCAGTTGAATGTATTTCTAGATTCACCAGGTTTTATTTTGTACTGACTATATAATTTTGAGAGGGTATAGTGTCAGTTTATTTCACTGCCAGGCAGAATGATGAGAAAGGAGAAGAAAATGGTAGAAACAGAGGAAGCATATATACAAGCTCGGTGATGTAAGTGGGAAAACGCACTGAGGTGCATTGGGTTTTCAGAGCAAACAGATGTACAGAAATCCGTGTGTGTTGTGCAGAGAAAGAGAAGGAACAAAGCAACACGAGTGGATGGTGTCTTTCAAACAAGGCCTTAACACTTCTCATGTTACAGCCTATTGGGAAGTTGTGTAAAGGAAAAATACTTCGGGAAGCTGTTGTCTTAATAGGGTTGTGATACATTGTTCTGTTAGTCTCAGTCTTGCAGCTAGTCAGGTTTCAAAGGGTCAAATTTAGTTAAAAGATAATTCTGTCATCATGGCCCATACTTTCATATGTGTTTCTGTAATGCACAAGGCTACATTAGGATGAACTATAAGCTCGTATGTCTGAAAATTGTTTTATATATTGCTTCTGATGAAAATCATGTTTTAAAATGTAAGACAGTGTTATTAAAACTGTGCTTTGGGCCTTTTTTATTTTTTGTAAAATTATCTGGTAACTTGGAAAACTCCATGGGTTGTCAGCAGCTTCAATAGCTGCATCAAAGCTTGGCGTGCACTGATACTGTAAATGTATTTAAATTAAATGGGTGATGTGAAATGATAGTTTTATGTCTAGGAAAAGATCATATACTTGTACCACAAGTGTGATGTGCAAAATGACTTCTCTAAGCAGTTGAGACAACTGTATAATACAAGCCTTGTGGTTTATTAGTCGAAGTTCTTATTAAAGAGAAGTCTTCTCTGTTGAATGTGTAGACAATTATCTATCGTAAGAAACAAAATCACAGCTCTATAAACAGCGCAGGGATCACCTAAGAAAAAAAAGAAAAAAATTGTGCAGATGCAATTTCTTGCAGATTAAGTCTTTTGTCAGTATTACTGACGTTCTGGAAGGTGATTAAACTGCACAAATTAAATGATTATTTTTGCTGGTATCAACTTTATTTCCAATAAACAACTATCATAGTAGTTACGACAGTGGAGCCTAACCAGAAAGACTGCTGCAAGTACTTCTTATTTCTGGTAAAAGGGAAGTTTGTGAAACTTGCAAGTAGTCTGATTTTTATTCTTTGAACCTAGTTTAGACAAAGATCTGATTCTGTTGCTAGATTGTCTGTTTCAGAAACATGTCCATCAACTTAGCTGTTTAGTTAATTTTATTTACACCATTTGATTCTGCTGAAACAAAAGTCCAGGAATAGTGATTTGTAAGGAGGGTAGCATCCAGATAGGATTATGGGGACTCTTCATTAAAACAAAAGAAACACAGTTTTTATCCTAACTTTACATTTGGTATTCTTTTATTTAATTCTTGGTGGTACTAAGGTTTGATCAGCAAGGTGAATTGACCTATGTCAGGAAGTTACTGGGAATCTGTCTTTATAGTACCTTGCTTACTGTCTGTGATCTGCTGAAATTTAGTTTTCTTTAGCAATGTCTAGGGTGAGTGCCACTTTTCCCTGCATGTAGCATTGTTTGTAGGGCTTTGCTATATGGTAGTTTCCCAAAAAATTAGGACAGATTGGAGTTGGTGTCTGTATCTTCAGGTATGTGCAACTTCTGTGAAGGTCTTTTGCCTCGAAAGTAAAATAGTATCATTTTAATTTACTGTACCCTAATCTGCCTCCAAGTTTTTGCTAACCCTGAATGTAAATATTCATGTGGAGGTATGATGTGCTTCAGTTTAGTAGCCCTGACTGCACTATGACTATAAATTAATTTAGATTTAAATATCTTACGCTATGTATCAAAAAAATATGCTACCTATTTCTGTTTTAACACCAGGTGTAGTGATTTTTATTCTTCAGTAAAATTGTCATTCTCAGTTACCTTAATCATATTTAGAAATATGTTTAAATCAATTTGTTTTGAGATTCTGTTTGGACATATTTGCAACATATTCAGAGATAGTCAATCGGTGAGCAGTGTTTTGAATTATGTCCATTACTTCCTTGCTGTCCCAAGGTAGAGAAACCCTTAAGCTGATTATTCTGATTTGATATTTGCAGTCTGGGTTGAGTACCTTGTAGGTGCCATGTTCTTAAATTTTGAAATGTTTTGAGAACCATGCCAGTTGGTAAAGTGTTTTTTGAGGAAGCCACTATTTTGATGTTGTAAGTATATTTATTTTTACAAAATGACCTCCTTGCTTCCAAGAAATTGCTATTTTGTCGTTCCACTGCTATGAGAAAGTAATCTGGGAGAGAGATGTGTTTCTTGCAGCAGCCAAAACATTTTATTTAAAACATCTATATTGATTCGGCCAAATCAATAAGGAAAATCCTTGAAGAATAACTCAAGAAAATTTCTTAGAAATGCATTCTAGACTTTCAGCCTTTTGTATTGCAGGAAACATCAGTCGGCAAACAGTTGATTCTTCCTTGAGTGAATACTGCTGTTAGCATCTGGACCCAAATTTATTGCTGGAGGTTTAGAAACTCGATGGTTTAATCTACAGAAATTCAGGTACTTGCAGAAGTTGATGGACTGACTTCTTCAATCTGGAAGAAATACACCATACCGGGTTTATCATCCCGTGTGAGAAACATTAAACCACTGGATTTTTAACACTGAATAAATTCCAGCAACAACTTCAGTTAATACCTGCCTTGCAATTATCCGGCAGGAATTTGTAAAGATCTGGACCTCTCCACTTATGTTACAGGTGGCAGCCTCGGGAGCTCTGATTTTCCAGGGCATGATAGAGCTTGGCACTACTGCTGGTTCCATATTTGAATGGATTCCTATGGACCGTTAGACTCAAATTCACCAGGTGTTCACCAAACCTCCCTTCGAACCTGTCATGAAGAGTTAAGTGTTCTCTAGTACCATCAAAGTCATCTTCTTTGGTATGGGAGGTAAAGTGAGATAAATGCACTGTCCATCAAAGAACTGTTCCTACATTTCTTGGATAAAATCATCTTGTGAACAAACTCCAGCTACATAAATATCAAATAAGCTTTACATTGGATCTGGGATTTCTAATTTCATTTCTGGGATATCAGAGATCAATCGACTATTAGTTACTGAAGCAGGGCATTTTCCTTGTGTGCTAACAAATGCACTGTCCTCCTTACCTCTGTCCCTCTTCACTGTGGTTTCAAGGAGAGTTGCAGGCTGCTAAAGAAAGTATTTCCAAGTGGAATTCTGTAAAGAAGCAGATAAGAGAAAACAAAACAAAGACGTCTCCCGAAATGCTTATGGCCCATTACACCAGGGCTGTGGCAGAGAAATAAGGCCTATATGAAAAAAGTCTGACAGCTAAGCTAGTTCATTATACTGTTAAATGATCCTTTATGAAGACAAGTGTTTCACAGGGGGGTTGGTTTAGTTGTTTGTGGTTTGGTTTTTGCTTTTTTAAATGATATATTTAGTCTCTTGTAGTCAGTGCTAATTATTCATGCCTTTTTTTTTTAATAATACTTATTTTCTGTACTGCTTCTCTTTGCTAGTTCCTGGTAGTGTCTCCAGATTGGTAGATACGGCATGTGCATGAAAAAAGGACCATTTTGTTCCTTGTCTGTAACTTGACCTTGTATTACACATATCCATCAGTCTGGAATTTATCTCCCTTGTTTTTACAACTAATAAATCTTATTGCTCTTAACAGGTTTGATTCTTTTGGCATGCCTCTGCCTTATTTCATGAGGAGGAGAGGAAAAAAAATACAGAAACTACTTCTTTGATATGGTTGGGATTTTATCCTAAAAATGCGTGATATTGATGGATATGTAGTTTAAGAAAAGTATAAAAGTTAATGATTTAATATTTAGAGGGTCTTTCTGCTATTGCCTTTTCTCAAACAGTTAGATAGATTCAAAGAGCCTCCGGCATTTGGACCAATGTGTGACTTACTGTGGTCAGATCCTTCAGAAGATTTTGGCAATGAAAATTCACAAGAGCATTTCAGTCACAATACAGTCAGAGGATGCTCATACTTTTATAGGTGAGAGTATGCTGTGATCTGTTTGAAGTTTTAATGTTGAGTCTTGTGGCATATTTAAAGAGAAATTGTTTTACTCATAGTTGTTTTCATTTCACAGCTATCCAGCAGTTTGTGAATTTTTGCAAAATAACAATTTGTTGTCAATCATTAGAGCGCATGAAGCACAAGATGCAGGGTATGTACTTTGTGTCCTTCAGTAAATTATTCACAGTGTAAGATAAAAGTTAATTACTTACTGATGTAAAATATAAAATAATCTGTTTGGTTTTGCAGTTATAGAATGTACAGGAAAAGTCAAACTACAGGGTTCCCATCATTAATAACAATTTTTTCAGCACCTAATTACTTGGATGTCTACAATAATAAAGGTAAGAACTTGTTATTAATCACTGTATGTAATAATAAAAATATTGTGGTACTTAAGTCATCTAATGTCAACAGTTTTTTGCCAAATCAGAAATTATGAAGGAAAAAAAAATCATTGATAGGAGTTTTATTATGAAGAAGCACATGTGGCATAAATTGTGATCTAGAACTACAAGTGTGGGCAAACATTTCCTTCCCAAAGTTGTTGCTATTTAGTATTTATGAATGTATCACTTAACGTTTTCCAGTCAGGCAAGGTTTTCCTGTGCTGTGAGTTTTGACTTCTCTGGTTGTTGTTAGTTTGTGAACTGAGCAAGGAAGGGAGCAACCTATGCATAAGGTAGTTTGTGTTGTATATTGTGATAATACAGGGCCATGACGATTATGTATGGGAAACAAGTACTTACCTAAATACTGATTACCACTGGCAATATTATTAGGGAGGTGTCAAAAAAAAGTTACTCATTTCTTTGCATTTTCTACTTAAGCTAAAGTTGTACAGAAGTATGCAAGAAGTGTAGAGATTTACAAGTGAGAATTACAGAGAAGAGCTTAGCTGTGAATGGATATCACTACTCATTCTCAGCTCGTAGCTGAGAATGAAGTTCAACAACAAATAATTAAAAATAAATCCTGATGAAATTAAGTATGATGTGAAAATACGACATTTCAAGTATGTGATGAATGAATGATTTCCAAATGTTCAAATATTATTTTGTAGAAACCAAAGAGTTTTCTATGAAGTACATCACTTTCTCTCCCACCCACCTCCAGAGAACGACCCCTCCAACCCACACCACTTATGTAGGGTTATTAACTGTGCAGAGGACAACATGTGCTGTTGTTACTTGCACTGTTTGTAAAGAAAAGGAGAATAGAAATAGTTTCAGTTGGCTTTTTTCACCATCGCTGTGGATATTGCATTTTAAGAATCCTTTTACATATTTGCTATTACCAGCGTAATGGAAACATAAGAGGGAAAAAATGCAACCAATGCTTTAGAATGCATTCTGTGTTTTGTTTTCTGTGCTTCCCATTCTTCCTGATCATCTAGATTACTGTGGTTTCATTCCAGGCTTGCAGTGTGGAAAGGCACATAGGAAGAATAAAGCCTGCATCTGGATGTACTGCTGTTCTGAGTTGGGATTTTAAGTTGCTGAAATTACACATTTAAAGGACTTTTAAAAATCTTTCTTCATTATAGACCTGTAGCAGGATAGTACAGAAGTATTTGGACACGTAACAATATCTTAAACTGCAGCGTGTGCAATAAAAATTCAAAGTTCTCCATTAGGAATCTATGCTGTAAATACTGTGAAAGAAAAAGACTGTAGAATCTCTGGAATTATTTAGTCTATAGTATGAAATAGAGCTAAAACAAACCTGAGACTTTACATTTGTGATACTTGCAAGTTTTCAACTTTCTTTTCAAAATGTCTGGATTTTATTTTAGCTGCTGTATTAAAATATGAAAACAACGTGATGAATATCCGTCAGTTCAATTGTTCTCCTCATCCTTACTGGCTACCAAATTTTATGGATGTTTTCACATGGTCTTTGCCATTTGTTGGAGAGAAAGGTAGGCAACGAGTTACCAATGAATATCTTTCCTACTTCTTCCAGACTGGCTTTGGAAGATTGATTTTTGTTTGGTTTTGGTTTGTTTTTTGTTTTTTGTTTTTTTTTAGTTTGAAGATATATTTACTAATGAGGGATAAGTTGTGTAATGATTGTGAAAATGAGTATCTGTATTTGCCTTTATCTGACGGAAGATTTTGTGAAATTGTTGAACTGATTTGGAGGGGTTTTTTGGCATGTGATAATTCCGTTTCTGAGAAAGGATAAACTGAAATGCAACTCATTCTACAGGTTTTGGTTGTTTTCTTCACCCGTGTCAGTCAACAGAGTTAAAACTGCACCTAGGAAAGCAAAGATGTTAACAGAAGCTACTGTTTCAATTGAGGGTATACGCCTGCATTATTGAGTGGTACCCTTAAACCACATTTCACAGAATCACAGAAGGTTAGGGGCTGGAAGGGACCCTGAAAGATTGTCTAGTCCAATCCCCACTGCGGGAGCAGGATCACCTATACCAGATCACACAGGAACATGTCCAGGCGGGTGTTGAATATCTCCAGAGTGGGAGATTCCACAACCCCTCTGGGCAGTCTGTTCCAGTGTTCTGTCACCCAAGTCAAGATGAAAATTCTTTCTATTCTACAAAATGCTAGGTTATAAACATTATTAATCTTGTATCATCATAAAGCTATAGTTACATATAGTTATATGTAATTATAAAATACAGTTTTAAAATACAAATTGCATTGAGATGTTAATGTAAAATGTTTAAGTTTTGATATCATAATAGATTGATCTTCATTAAAGAAAACTTTAAATAAAAGTTATGATTTTTCTTATTAAAAAAATAGTTTAACACAGGTCCTGTCTCCTGCCACTTTCCCCCTGAGTTGTTAACACTGGATCTAGGACAGTAGGGCTCCAAGTAGTCTTCAGTTTAACAATGAGGTTAGAGGCTATTTGGATATGTTTAGAATCCCTCCATGACAAGAACTGCTCTTTTTATAATAGAGATCTGGAAAACTGTATTTCTTTGAGAAGTATTCTCGAGATTATATATTTACATTCATACCAACCTGGGATTCTATATTTGTTTATATTGCCTTTAGTGAGAAGTTTATGCAGAGAATTTGGCCACTCTTTAGGGCTGTTAACCCACTCAGCAATTTTTTTTATTTTTGAACGGAGCGATGTGACATCCAAAAGAGGTTTTTGTTTATATATCTCTTACCTGATGATGATGAAGTAAATAACATTTTTTATAACAAAGGGTTAATACTGTTTATTTTAGTTTTGTTACAGTTACGGTAATAGACACCCAAGTACTGTCAAAAAAGTTGCTTATTGACCTGCTGTATTCTTAAGACAGCTGGAGTTATGGCCCTTGTAGTGTGTCCTGTCTCCATACAAATACTTGCTTACACTTGGAGGGTACAGTGTCATTATTGTCTGGTCTGTATTGAACAGATTAAAACCAGAATAGTTTTTTTGCCTTTTTTTCCTTAGCAGATAACACAGGGATTGTATGAATTAGTCATGAATAAACATTGACAGCAATTTGCAGGGGGTTCAACTGTCTGACTGAACTTCTGGAGTAAGTTTCTAATAACACTAGGGGAAGGAAGAGTTTAGCTGTTTTAAGAAAATCTGATCTGTGTGGGAAAGAGATTGAGTGACAGAATAAGAGTTTTACAGAGAAAGACGAAATGAGCTTTTTGTGGATCTACCAAGTCAGTATTTTTAAGGGAAGTTTGAAAAGACATGTAGTTTGTGTGATACTCAGATCTTAATATTTTTGTACTTCAGTGCTTTTGCTACATGCCTGCAGGTGCCAGGAATGGAATAGCTTTCTCATTTTAAGACTAAATTGGAGCAGTCAAAATGTTTTCGTATATAAGTAAATTTTGCATAAAATCTAGTTCAGATACTTAAACTGATGTAAAAATACCAATGTTACAAATTCTAATCAAAAAGAACTTGTAAGGAGAGAAAGCTCTTTGTTCTTTGACTGTTAGATGGTGTAATTTTCAGATGCTTGTTTTAATGAGCTTTTAAAATTCTATGACAACACAGATTAAGAAAAAAAAAAATCACAATTTATGTAGCTGGATTACTGGGCAATGATTGTGCTGTGGGAAACTCATTCACTATAGTTACCAGTGACTAGTTGTATCTTGTGTGCATGGTAATATTTAAAAGATTTATTTTTTCCTATACAGTAACAGAAATGTTGGTGAATGTTTTGAGCATTTGCTCTGATGATGAACTGATGACAGAGGGTGAAGATCAATTTGACGGTAGGGGTTACTTTAAGATATATAAGTCTTACTAATGGTTTATAACTCGTGAAACAGTAGTTAACTTAAAATGGTATAATATTACCTGGAATTTGAAGAAAATTGCCTTCAAAATTTTCTTACATAATGACTTTTGGGGGGGCAGAAAAGGGAACTACATTTGTATTTGCGATCAAGAAGCAGTAATGCTATCATTTCAGATACTTATAACTGATTTCTATTTAAAACAAACTTCATGGAAACTTTTAAGAGTTTCTTGACACTTTAAATCTGAAACGTACTTTGATAATACATAGAATAAATTTATTACAAGACCGTGAATTTCTTAATGATTGCTTTTTCAATAAGGAGTTGATACAGATGTGAGTCAGACTTATGGCAAACTGCTTATACATAAAGTATGAAATACAAGTATAAGTCTTGGTGTCTGAATTTAAAGCATAAAATCTAAGGAACTGCGTTGTAAAATTTGTGTTTATGTCAGGAATTATAACACCTTTTTTCTTTTGAACTGTGATGCAGTAGCTCGTTAAGGAGACATTGGTAGCATGGTGATGAAGAAGCAATATTAACATGAAGACTTAGCATATCACACTGTTGTTTTTCTTAAAGTAGTCCTTAACATCACACATAGAAGTGTGTCAGATTTGCTTCATTTTGTCCAGTAACAGAAATGTGTTGCTGGATTGTTTGATGGAGGGAAGGAGGTAGTACAGTGTCAGCAGCCTTTGAGGACGACTAGAGGATCATTGATAAAGATACCAGAGACATGACCTCATTTTTAGTATTTGATAACTGCTGTATTCAAATTCGTTAGTGGAACAGTGTTGTGCTCAGCAGCTGTGTTAGATTGGAATGCATTGAATGCCACATTGAATGTTGCTGCCATTTAGATTGTTGCCAGAAATGTGAAAAATCAGAAATAAGTCTCAAACGTGACCTTGGAAACAATAATTTATGTTTTCATTCAAGTAATCCTACTAAATTGAGCCTAAAGAAATTACATCAAGCATCTGCTGGATAGGGTTAGGTGGTTGTCTGAGATGTTAGGATTTACGTTGTCCAGCATATAGTTGTGGTCAGCAGTTGATTGCATATGCCCTGTCTTTTGTACAGTAGTTGCAGTTTCCTAATGTGAGTTATTTTATTCTGTTTCCTTTAACAATTTCTTTGCTTGATGCATCTCTTAATTCCACCTAGGTACTGTCTACGCTTTATCTTTCTGTGTGAATAGATTTTATTTTTTTTAACTATTGTTTTTAAAGCTTTCACTGTTTTTTTTTTCCAAATGTAAAATATACTCAGCAATTCCACTTCTTGTTTGATGAATGCATTTTTAAGTGTTGCAATTTTCCATTTTATTTTTTTTTTCACATTTCTTCTCCATTCTTTATTTACTACCGCTGCCAAATTAAATATCTTTATTTTATTTGTCTCACTCACCTTCTTCTTCATCGTTCACTTCCTTTTTTTCTGGACTCTCCATCTGAAGAGCGACTCATATATGGCAATAAAAAAGGTACAGACCAGACAGAGTAGTACTGTTTTGAAATATGACTTCATAGAACCTGGCAGTATAAGTATTAAAGCAGAAAATACCTTTCTGTTCAGAGATGTGTATTACCCATTTTAATGGGATATTTATAAAGACTTGTGTATTTTGTTTAGTAGAAGTCATATTCCAAGACATCTGTCTTTCTGTGCATGAATTTTTTTCCTCCTTTCTTTCATTCCTTTTTTCTGTAGAATTTCATTCTTTTACCTATTTATAAAATTTTATCTTTGGTCCTGCATGTGTAGGGAGCATTCAATTGTCTGTCTTGCTCTTTAATACTTTTATTGTGAACTTTTTTTGAATGTTGTGCATGGAATGTGTTTATACAGTATTCCAAAACCCAACTAGTATAGTACTTCTAATTTCCTTCAACCGAGGTGTCAAAAAGATGTTTCTTGATTGTATGTGCAATGTTGAACATGGCTGGATCCAAAACTTAAAAAGAAGCCTTCTAACATAAATCTGTGGTCTGTCATGTGTTTTTTGGAAATCCCAGAGTAAATTAATTCTGTGTGGAAAAACTCTTCTTACCATTACTTACCTAGTAATAGGTTTGCTCCCTGTATAAATTTGTGACTTGTAGAGAGTGGAATCATAGAGTCATAAAGGTTGGAAAAGGCTTCCAAGATCACTGAGTTCCAGCTTTTAACCTGACAATGCCAAGTCCACCACTAAACCACATCACAAAATGCCACTACACAGATTTTTTTAATGCTTTCCGGGGTTGGCAGTACCATCGCATCCCTGTCTAGTTCTATATTTCTATTCCCTGAATATTTTAAATACTTGGGAATACTTACTACATTATAGACATATTTCCAAAGGTTATGTGAATTTATGAAGCACAATAGTTGGAGTGTTTCAGAATTTGTTCTGCAGGCATTTGATAATGGGGATTGGCAGAGTTGTCATTTCTCCTTGAAATTAGGATGCAATCCTTCTGCAAGCAGATGCCACCTTACTGTCTTCTCTCAGCTAGCCAGGATTCAGTGACCACATTAGTGCAGTGCTGCAGAATGTAGTCATATGTTTGGCCTTTTGGCTTGGCTGTGTTGCCTTTGGATGGCTGGAGCAATGAAGGATCATGTTTAAAAAAACCCAAAAAAGCCAAACAAAACCAGCCCTTTAAAACCAGACAAACACAGAGATATGGGCACTAGCACTGCCTGAAATCTTTTCAGCCTGCATGTTACAGCTCAGCATGAGTGTAGCCCTCAAATATGTGAGTAAGTAGGGAAAGATTGGTGGTTGCTCATTTAGCCCTAGCCTTTAAAAAAAAAAAAACAGTGATAGAGTCCCCTTCTGAGACCATCGTGCAGTTACTTAATAGTGTTCAAAGAGATGAAGAAAATATTCTGGAACTTTAAAATTTGAAAGTTAAAGTTTAACATACATTATTTTCAGTAAAAATTGAATGTTTCAGCCTATCCTATTAAAAGTGTTTTCTGGACCCTCTGTCTTTGAGTTTTAGGTTGTGGTTGTTCGGGTTTTTTTTGTTTGCTTGTTTTTGTTGTTGTTTGGGTTTTAATTTGATGTTTTCAGCTCATCGAAGTTGTTCCCTTGTCTAAAAAAAATTTACTCTCTAGTTCCTGGCTTTTTTATTTTGTTTAAATGGATTGGCAGATATTTGTCATACTTCAAGATTCTTTCATTGTGTTCATGCAGAGATTGTCTCTCTCCCTTTTTAATTTGTCACTGTTATACTTTTTCCTTTTTGTGTGGTTCTATTGTTCATTTGCCCTTGTATGTCTTATCTCTTTTATTTTATTTGGTTTGGTATTTAGGGTGGGAAGTCTTGCAACAGAAGGCTTTACATTCTTTTAGCTGTGGTTCTAGGAGAGCAATTCCATTATGCTAGTCTGTGTACTCTAGTGTGTAAGCTAAATACTAATAAGCAGGCACTAAAAAAGGCTTCTTCTACAGCTTCCTGTTAATGAATGTGAGAAGGCAAGTTTGTGGGTATGAGGCTTTCCTCTGCCCACTTCTGTGATCCTCTCTTCTACCTTCTTGAAGATTAGCAACTTTTTGATGAGTATCTTTGTCCCAGGGTCAAAGAACAATGGAAGATCTGGAATACCTAGCAGAGCTGTCAGAGTTTGTTCACTTTTAGTCCCCTGTGGTTGAATTCTAAGTATGACTCAGTAACTCTTCTCTCAGTGTGATTAATCCTCTCCTTCCCCAGTGACTGAGGAGAAGTAAGGATTTTAGCTTTGATATCTCCTCATCTGCCTTTACGGTCAGAATGACTTTTAAACATTGAAACAAACCAGCAATACCTGTTGCTGTGGAGAGTTTGAGAAAGGAGATTCTGGTTTTATGCTGAGGCGAGTAAGGGTGGCTCACCTTCCAAATTGCAAGGATCCATTCAGAATTTTGTCTTTTTATCTGTTGAAAATGGTGTCTCTGCTCTGTGGAATGCAGTCTTTCCTCCAGATCTTTGGTATTTGTAATTTCTCCAAATGATGCAAGCCTTACCTGATACGGAATATAGGCATAAGTGGTAAGGGAAATAACGCTGCAGTTCTTTTGCCTTTTATTTTGTGGGGGTTTTTTTGTGGGTGAAACAGACCACTCTTCTTCTCTTGTACAGCTATGTGAGAATTAGCAACTTTTTTTTTTTTTTTTTGAGTGAATTCAGCAACTCTTTGGGTTCTGTATTGGCCTATATGCCTATGTCTTGATATACACAGATGTCAGTGAATAATTTCAACCTTAAAGACGAATGAGTTATGATAGTTACTACAATGTAATGGCAGTAATTTAGATGTTCATTAGCTTTGGGAAATCACTGTGAACATCTTAAATTTTTTGGCGGGTGTTTAGTGAACACAGAGGTGATGATGAGTTTGATGGCATTCTAAAGCCATAATTTATAACTTTGGTCTTAAGTGTTTGGCTGCTGAGCTCCTGTGAAGAGTGCTGAACTTAAAAGTTGTGTTGAATTCTATGTTGTAAATACTCATGAGCTTGAGACTCTTTCTTATTCCATTGAAAGTAGGTACAGCTGCTGCGCGGAAAGAAATTATCAGAAACAAGATTCGTGCAATTGGCAAGATGGCAAGAGTCTTCTCTGTTCTCAGGTAATTGCATGACTTCTGCCTTCCTAAAACCCCTCTTATGTGTATCAGGAAGACATCTTTGCTCAAGGATCATGGGTGCCACACATTTTTCAGGGACATTGTTGTGTATCAAAATCTTGTTTGGCATATTAATGCACTCGATTGATGTTGATATTTTGATTAAAGAAGACTTTTTAGCTGTTATTGAGATATTTCAAGAAATTGGAGAACATGATCTTTAGTTTACAAGTTCTTTGTCTGACCGCTAACTGAGTATTGAAAACAGAATAACAAAATCAAGAGATTGAGATAATGGATGGAATGGAGGAGGTCAGGACTGTCCTGGAAAATTTATGGCATATCAGAAATTTGACAAAGCTTTTTTATTTCAGGGTTTTGGGTTTTTTAATTACTTTCAGGTTCTAAAAAGTACCGTTTTCTTGTACCTGTCTATATCTAGAGATTTCATGATCACATTTGCCCAAAATGTAGTTTTCCACAGACCAGAATTGTTCAAATAGGGATAAATTGGTATTTCCTGAAACATAGATACTTTGAACAGAATTATGGCTTGTTTCATAGCACTGAGATATGTTCAGTACCTCATGAGGCATTCAGTGCTAATTTCAAAGTTAATGAGCCTGGGAATAATTGCTCAGAATTTAGTTCAGAAGTAATCAGCATTTATAACTCCTAGGCAGAGGGAAAACTAACCTGAAATAGAAATATTTCCCCCTTTCTAGTTGTTTGAATTTAAATTTACATTAAGTCTTGACAGTGCATAAAGCACAACAGAAACAGGCTCTCCACCTCACTGTCTCTTATTTTACTTTACTACAAGTTATTATGAGTGAATATTTAAGGTTTTGCTACTGTTTGGTTTTTGGTTTTGTTTTTCACACCAGGGAGGAGAGTGAAAGTGTGCTGACACTCAAGGGTTTGACTCCCACTGGAATGTTACCTAGTGGAGTGTTGGCTGGAGGACGACAGACCCTGCAAAGTGGTAATGATGTTATGCAACTTGCTGTGCCTCAGATGGACTGGGGCACATCTCACTCTTTTGCTAACACTACACATAATGCATGCAGGGAATTTCTTATGCTTTTCAGTTCTTGTCTTAGCGGCTGATACAAGCATAGTGTTATGTGTTAATCAGGCAATGTGAAATGGATACTTAACCAGGGTATAAAACAAAAGGCAAATCAGCAGTGTCAGGCCATGTTTCTCAGACTTTGAGCTTCCTTGGTTTACAGTTTTTCAGGTGGTGCAGATGCCTGAAATGGGGCGACCTTATAGATCCGGTATTGAGGCATTGGTCATTTCAGATACAAAAATGGCAATGTAATTTTGCATCATTACTTGTCTGCTTTCCATTAAAGTGCTTTTATTATAGATGTGTTAGTATTTTCATTGACAATGTCAAATACTTGTGGTTATTAATATGAACAAACAGCTACAGGCTGCAGAGTTCCATATTACACTCCATTGATAGACTGAAATGTGCTATGTTTTGTACCCTGGTAATTAATGCCAAAGTTTGTTCTCTATGTTGTTTGTCAAATGTTCTATGTATAATTGACCTCCCTGAATTGTCCTTGTAACATGCTGTTTCCTTCCTCTGCAGATGTAGCTGCTTTCTTAGATCTGTCTGTCTCTCTCTAGGTATAGATGTATGTCTGTATAAGTGTTAAAATTAAACCACTATCCCAGACACTTGTCTGTCTCTTGATGTAGAAGCAATGTTGTGGCACCTTGTTTTTGAGGTTTGCCGCATTTGCTGCTGCACATTGTGCATTTTGAACAATAATGTACTTGGAAAATATTCAGTAATTGTTACAAAATCAGCTGAGAATAATGGGATTGAATTTAAAAGCTGTAAATAAATCAAAATAAAAGGGTGTTATTAAGTGTGCATATATTTTTTTTTTTGCATGAAAATAAAAAGAACTCTATACAAAATATACCTGTAATCTGGCTCATTGAATATTTTGTAAAATGTTTTTCTTCCCCTTTTTTTTTTTTTTTAGTTGGTTGAATCATTGGATCATATTTTTCAGAAGGCCTATTAATGATTCACTAGGTTTAGGGAAAATGCTATGAGAATGTACCAAATGCACTGAAAGAGTGAAGTCCAGGTTTTTGTTCAAAGTGGCAGATAACTAAAGCTCACTAGCCTAAAACTGGACTTCGTTTCAGCAGCACTCTTAACATAAATTGTTCAAAGACTTTTTATTGGCCATCTCCAGGCTTTACTAGAAAGTACAAACCTGTTGTGTGGGACCATTGAATTATATAACTACTTTGTGATATACACAATCTGTTTTCTAAGAGTAGCTGCTTTTCTAATTTTGTGATTTTAGACTGCTTATTTACTTCAAAAGTTTTCTGTGCAGTATTTTTCAAGCCTTTCACTACATTTTCTATTAAACTATCAAAGCTGATTTTTAATATCTCTGAAACTTGAATGTCACATCTTAAGTCATTTTTCAGCGGACATATAATGTCTGCAAGTAAGTTTATATGTCCTGTGTGTGTATGTGATTGTTTTGTGAATGTCAGTAACAAGAAATGGTATGTGTTTCTAATCCATCCAACTATTCCAAAAGCGTATGTTCTAATTTTAATTTTCATTGTTTAATAAGATAATTATGATTTAAAAAAAATTAGTCTGCATCCCTCTCACTCTAATTTAACAGATTTTTATCCATGTTGCATTGCAAATATTGGAGAGGATCAAACTGACTAGAAAATTTTTGTTAACATGAAAACATATGATTTTCTGCCATTTCTGAAAATGTGGGACTTTTGGAAAGTATGCAAAATGCATGTTGGATTTTTGTGGGTGTGGAGTTTCTTTATGACTAGAACTTTAGATGGCAATATTCTTTGATGCGCTACCTTAATATACCTCATTTGGTTTAGTCATGTTGACTGCTCAAAGTAACTCATGCCAAGTGTTAGTTCTCCTTAAATTTCAATAGCTTCTTTTTGCTGAAAGGAGTTTTTTAGCTTCAGTCTAAAATAACAGTTTTCAAATTACTATACCTAGTTTCAAAGCTAGAAGTAAACAAAAAATAAAACCTGACTAATTGATGCTTTTCTAAACCATATACTATCAGTGAAATTACATTCCTGGCCAAAAAGCAAGGCAAGCGTTGGATAGTATAGTAGAATTTTTTACTGCAAATATTTAACTACATTTTGAAGTATATTATCCTATATTGATATGTATACTATCAATAATTCAAATTAGTCTGGATTTGAGAAAATAAAAGAACATTACACTAACTTTAGACATTTAACTTGTTTGAAAATGCACAAAACTGACCAGTTACGTCATGGGTTTTCCACATTTCAGTCTCACGAGTGCTTGTTTTACAATGGCGTATTGAGAAAAGGTCTAGTCATGCTATTAAATCTATAAGAAATTGGAGTGTATATCTGCTTTTCCCTAGAAAGCTGGGCTGAATTTTTCATCAGGACAAATATATATATATATATATATATATACACACATATGTATGTATGTATGTTTGTATATATATATATATATATGTATGTATGTGAGTCACCGTTAAGGCCATACAGATGCAATTTTTGCATATATGCCTATTATAACTGATAATGTCAGTACCATATTTTGTACTGCATTTCGACAAATACCGCTGCTATTCCAGGAATTGCTAAGCCTCACCCACCAGCTATCTCTTGGGAGATACTGGTCACTCTCAGAGGAGTGGAGTTTGCTGGCACTGACAGTGCAGAGTTGGACACCAAACACATTAGTCTCCTTTAGGCTTGCACAGGTTCCTACTGTAAACCAGAGCAGTCTGAGGGTAAAATACAAATTCTCACTGTAGTTGAAGAGTTAAACAAAGACAAGTCAGTTAAAAAAGACAATTTTGGGGAAAAGTACAAAAATACATCCTATGGAAGAAGTCAATATTTTAGTTTTTCCAGGAATATATGGATGTATTTTGGGAAGGGGGGGGAAATCATGGGTTATTTTTATCTTTAATGTACTAGGGTGAAAACAGATCTTGGGAAATTGTAGCCTTTCTATGTTTCTAACTATTTTTATTATTTATGTTGCTTGCATTATAGTAGTTGAAATACTAAAAACCATATTAAATGCTGTTCTTTAAAGTATCATTTCCTAGTGATGCTATGAACTGAATCCAACAAAATTCTTTCCAAATTGAGTCAACATCTGTTTAAAAAAAAGAAACTAAACATCCAAAGTCTTACTCAGCAATACTAAACAGAAGCCTAAATTAAAAATTGTAAGTACTTCCGTGTAAAGCAGTTAAACTATCCAAATAGTTCCTATATTCCATTGCCATTCTTGCTTTAGTTAAGAGGGGCAGTAAGTTACTTTTTATGTTGAAAGCTGGCAAAAAATCTGTACCTTGTCCCCTACGTAAAGCAGAGGGAGAACTGGAATTGGGGATGGTAATGCCATTGAAACTTGTTGCTTAAAACTTGGTCTCAAGTTCAGAATTTACTGAGCAAAATTTTCAGGATTACCTGTTTATGTTAGTATGATACAATATTTATTGGGGTTTATCAGAGTTTACAAAGAAGATAGTTTTAATTTAGCCGCAAATGAGAATCCAACAAAATTGTTTTCCTAATTGTCTTTACAGTTTGGGTTTTTTTTTCCAACTGCTTGTATTTTCCAGTCAGTTTGTTCTTTTATGTCAAGTCGAAAATTACCTTTTCTTAATTGTGATGTGTATTCCAAGGTCTTATTGGAATAGTTCTATAAGTAGAATGAAGTAGGAGTAAATTTTGAAATTTGTATATATGACCAAGCTACATAATTTGCAGAGATAAATCAGTATTCATGATCTTTTCAGGAAAAGATTGAAAACAAAGACTTCACAGGTAACAGGAAATGGTGGAAAGGTGGTTTTGTATTTGTGCGGCAATTTTTTTATAGTATGAAAGTATGTATTTGGTGACTTTCTAAATTAATTCTTAAGCTAATTTATTTTTACACTTTGAGAAAGTTTCTTTCTCTTAACATAAACATAAATGAACATCCACTCGGGTGACTTTTTGATTTATTTCTCTGTAAATTTAGGTGCAGGAGATTTTTCACTCATTTGGTACCCTGCAATGTGCAGTATGTGAAAGTGAAAATGCTGCATCACCCTTAAAAATGTCACATTATTATAATAACACTTAATGCAAGTATCTGAAAAATTTTTAAGAGTATTTCAGTGGGCATTATAATTTTATGCAACTGTGAGGTTAAGGCATAGTGTAGGCAATTGATATGCAACAATATAGTGTAGGCAGCTTAAACGTGTCTGCTTTCTGTTGGATAGGAAGTGAGAAGTAATAATTCACTTCAAATAATTTTATTCTGATCTAATGGCATCTTTTCTATATGTCTAGTTTCCCCAATATTTGCTTGAATAGTCTTATGATTTTTGTTAACCAAATATATCAAGCACTACACAAGCAGGTTTACCACTGTGTATGCTATTTTTTGTTAGTATTTCCAAAATGATGGGATTAGAAGCATGGCATGTAGTAGGGGAGGTATAAAGTTGTTACCATTATTGAAACTTAGCTATAGTTTAGGTCACAGTTACAAAGTGGTTTCTTTAGCAAGTCTGCCCTAATAGAAAATTATTTTGATATCATAGAATCAACCAGGTTGGAAGAGACTGCCAAGATCATCCAGTCCAACCTATCACCCAGCCCTATCCAATCCTGATGACCTTGTGTTAAAACTTTGACTTCTAGAGCTAAAATAAATTGAGAAAGATCTTACGCCTAAGAAATTACAGCAGATGTCATGGTTATATAACTTGACAAACAACTAATAAGCTAGATTTTTTTCATACTCATGTTATTTCACCTACCAAGACTATGTTAAATCCAGACCTCTTCCTGCTGTAGACTTTTATTTTGGTTGATTTAACTGAAAAATTTACGAACCCTCATAAATATGACTTGCTGGATTGTCTTCTGTTTTAAATTTCAAAGTTCAGTTCTCAGAGATAACCCATTTTAGCTTTAAATACATAGAGAGATTGAAGTACTAGCTAAATTTTAGGGAGCTAAAGATGAAGGGAAAAATAAATCCTTATTATTAGAACACTGCTAGCGTTATTTTTATAGCATCCTTCCTGATAATTTTAATGAAGCCCACTAATGCATTTTAAGGTTCAGAAACAGTACTCTGAAATAGTATGTTAGTATCTTTTTAAAACCATACCACAACTTTAAAATCAATTGAAACTTTTTGTTGCGGTCTTAAAAAAATACCAAAACAACAACAACAAAAAAAATCAAAACAAAAAGTATATGGAAATGTTTAGTTAATACCATCAGATAATTAGTGTTGCTTTGATATACATTTAGTTATTAAATTGTGTTAGATTAAAGTTAGGAGAAGTTTCACTCTAGATTAATAACACACCCCCCCCGCCCCCCCCCCCCCCCCCCCCNCCCCCCCCCCAACCTTAATTATAATTTTACCTAATTGTAATCTAATCTGGCGTAGCATACTATATTAAAATGATCATTGCCTTTTCTGCTATGCGATATTACACTCTTCATCTTTCTCATTCATTTTGCATGCATCTGCTCACTTCTGTACAGCCACTGTAGAGGCAATTGAGGCTGAAAAAGGTATGATCAGAGTCTTTGCCATTGGCAGAGATCTGTGGTGTCTGGGAGGGAATTCAAAAGTACTCTGTGTGGGTGTGTTTTACTTTCAACTTGCACAAGCAAAGATGAATCAACTGTGTTGATTCATTCCTTTTACATGTAACATTCATTTCTGGCTTTAGGATGATGAGTATCTTTAATATTTTAGGGAAAATCTTGGGGGTTTTTTTGGTCTCATTTGATTTTACAAAGTATGCAGTAGGTTTGCATAATAGCATGTTTTAGTACATGGTGGTGTCTTGAAGTCTTTAAAATGGTAGTGTTTAGTGGTTTGGTGTTTTTCTACATTCAACTGTAAGGTTTTGTGTGATTGTGGGGGGTGGTTCTATGTGGAAGGAGGGTTGTTTATGCATGCCTTTTTTCATAAAATCTATTTTAATGGCTTTGACTATATATTTTTAACACTAGCAGTAACACATCTAGTTGGTAGTGCAAGAAGTATGAATGCAATGGGTTTTTTCCTGTAGATCTTTAATAAATTTGTTGACCAAATTTGTTTCCAGTATATACAGCCTGCCAGTATGAGGCATATTAA
Source organism: Ramphastos sulfuratus (assembly GCA_013399055.1). Lineage (NCBI taxonomy): Eukaryota > Metazoa > Chordata > Aves > Piciformes > Ramphastidae > Ramphastos > Ramphastos sulfuratus. Next base: position 35,819 of record WBNM01027583.1, on the reverse strand, counting down.
ATTCCTTCAATTGTCATTGCTTCTGTTGAAATAAGTTGTGTATATATATCCATTCTTAATAGTATTGGGCAAAATGCCATCAAATTATTAGGTGTTCAGAGTATTCAACTTCAGATTGTTGTCTTTTCAGAGAAACTTTAATTTTCTGTTACTCAGTATTCAATGAAGTGAATGACAAACAGCATAGCAGTTGAGAGAGCTACTTCTAGGGTGTTTCAGTTTTGGTCGCAAAGCACCGTTTAATGACTGTACTCTTTGTTTTTTAATTAAGGAAGTCAGATCTCCAAAAATATAAACAAGTGCCATATTCTGTTCTCACACACACGTGGAAGAGGTCCCGTTGTTGTGAGTGGAAAGCTGTACTTAAATCTCCAAATAATTATTTCATCTCAAAGACTTCAGTATTATGTGGTCAATCATTTTCAGGTGTAAATTCACCTATAGACCTCATTCATTAAAATAATCTGTAGCAAAATAATACCTTTTTTCTATACTTATTTTAAATACATGTGTATTTAAATGACACCATTGTTTAACCACAGTGCTAACTCGGTGATTGTGGTTGTGTTCATTTCCATCGTTCACGTGATTAGCACAGAATGTGAACCACATCCTACAGTTTTGTCTGCATGAAAACTGTGGGATCAAGCCATCGATGCTTATGCAGGATATAAATCTGTGATGACTTCTGTAGCCCTTCGCTGCTTTGCCTCCACTGCACTTGCTGCGCTGCTTCAATCTTGCTGGCATTCCACCAAAGAGAAGGGGGATGTTAAGATAAAAGCCTGATGCACTGGGCAGCAAAAGCAGTTGGTGTTGATAGCTGGCCACACACAGAAGCAATCAAGTGGGCTTAAACCCCTTGATTTCTACTTGCAGAATATTTGCCATAATTTATTCTTTTTGTTAGAAACTGAAATCATGATTGCTGTTGAACGTTTCAGGAAAGCAGGTTAGGGAAGCTTTTACTAATGCAGATTCAGAGCCATATTTCGTTGGCTGATTTCTTACATGTTTTTAAACATCATTTATTAGAAAAAATAAATGCTTTCAACTTATTTTTCCATTACTGACATATCAAATTTGCATTTTGTTAAGCAATACGAGGATTCTCTCCGCAACATAAAATCTGCAGTTTTGAAGAAGCAAAAGGTTTGGATAGGATCAATGAGAGAATGCCACCAAGAAAAGATGCTCTTCAGCAAGATGGTATTAATACTATAAACACAACAAATGCCAATGGAAACAATGGAACTGGCAACAACAACGCACAGTGACCACGTCAGCTTCCGGTTTACTCACTTGTGTCTTGCCTGAGAATTCCTAGATTACTGCTTTTTGATGTGACAACATATGAAATAGCCAGGGGGATTGCTTGAAGTGACTACTTAATGAGGTGGAAAACCATCTGACTTGATCCCACTGAAGAAAGACCATGATGCTTTTGAGACAACAGCCCCTCTCTTTACATGGTGACCCACCCTCCTGGGACCGTGCCTCACCTACTTACATGAATATTCCATCACTGACTGCTGAAGCTTCAGAAGAGAGCTGGGGAAAGAATTGGGTTGTTATCCCTAAAGCACATCTAGGCTACCATCTTAAGTTAATTGTTGTCAACACTTTTAAGTTTACAAATGGGATTTTTCTTTCAATAGAGGTAGTTAGTTAGCTAGTTTGTTTGTTTTTTAAAATCAGATTTTCAAATACAACCCTAAGAACTATTTATTAATGGACATTGGTTTCATGAAATGTCTTTAAAATGATAGATTAGAATGGTCTTAAATATCTGAGGCTGCAAAAACTGTATTTTAAATAGGCAGAAAAAAATGCCAAAAAAAACTATCTCAGTTGGTCATTCTATAAAATGCTGACCTCAGGTTTATTCCATAGATGTTGCTAATTCTATTGTATTCACTGTATTTTTTAGTTACAGCTTATCAGAAGATTTCTATGTAGGAATGTTTATTACTTGAACACGGATTTTAAAAAGCAAAAAAAGGAAAAAAAATATTTAATTTAGAAACTTTTTTGCCCAGCTTTTTCAAGACTCTTCCTCACCTTGAATTTAAAAAAAAAAAAAATTATATATACTAATTTTAAAAGTAAGAAAAATATGGAAATGTTAATTTTAAGGTACTTTTAATTGAACTTTGTACATTGTTTAAGTAAACTTTGATCATATCAAGTCTGTAAAGCTTGGCATTGTATTTTGTGTATGCATGTGTTTTCATTTTGCAAATATTTAATATATAGACCTATGATGTACATCTATAGGTTACCTAGATGTTATTGGTACTTTTAGTTTATTGTGAGTATTACGGTTGCATAACTAGCTAATAATCACTGGGCTGCATAGCTGCAAGCTTTTTATTATTTTTAAAACCGTAAACTGAAAACTGTATCAGGCATACTTTTTGTTTAGGCAAAGTGGCACGTAAGCAATTGCTCTGTTCAACTGCTAAGGCATTAGTGAAAGTGTAAACTCAAGACTGCATGTACTTCGGTATCTACAGGACTGCTTGGTTAAAATAAAAATTGAAGCCCTGAGCTAATTTGTTCACAAATAATGGACTGTACTGATTGCCACTGTACTTTGTTATATATTTTGACATTTGCTACATGTCCTTCTCATCCCCTGGAACACAACTTGAAACTTCTGTCACTAAAGTTCATCTCCCCTTCTTTTGGGTGTGGGTTTTTCTTTTGCCTTTTTTTTTTTTTTTTTGTGTTGGTTGGTTGGGGTTTTTTGGTTGGTTGGTTTGTTTGTGTTGAGGTTTTTTGGGGGGGTTGTTTTTACGGGTTTTTTGGGGTTTTTTTGTTTGTTGTTTTTTGATTGGTTTGTTTTGGGAGTTTTGTTTGTTTGCCATAAAATACAATCTGTACATACCCCTAAGTTGGAAATTTTATGCATGTTCTGAACTATTCAAGTATTTTATAAACAGTAGCACACAATAAATTTTGTGCATGGGCTGCGGCTCCTATGATTGTGTATTGGTTTTATTTGGCATACCTAGATCTAATCTGACCTTAAAAATTGCTCAGAAATAGTCTTAAAAATTTAAGGTACTGCAAAAATAGCCTAAAAGGTCAGATTATTTTGTAGAAAACTACTGGAGCTTAAATACTATTTAACTTTTTTTTTCCTCCCCATGAGTGTTCTCTCTCTTAAATACAAGAGAGATATTTTCAGTCTCCTAAACTGGACATCCTTTGTTGGCTTGTATGAGCAGGGTTAGTTGATTCTAGAAAGGCTATTAGTAGCATTTTGTGTGTTAAACATTCAAGATCAGTGAAGTGTGTCAGGGCTGCTTTCTGGGCAGAGGGCGAGGACTGGCAGTACAGATAGATGATTTAGTCTTTTTAGAGTAAAGACAAGCTGATGAACAGTATGACAAGCTAGAAGAAAAATAGTGACATGCTGTTGCTGATGAAGTTAACGTTTGATTTTACTTTATTGCAGATGCATTCTAATTGGAGACGTTTCTCAAAGTTTGAGTGCAGAAGATTAAGTTAAAAAATGGTAAGTCTGTTTTTTTTTTTTAAGCACCCTCATACTTGAAAGCTGTGTGGTCTGCCTACGATCTCATAGTAGAACAGAACTTGTGTTAAGAAATGTGATGAACATTAGGAGCTCAGAAGATTATACTGTTCATGATTTGGTACTCGGATCTTAGTTGTGTTTAGTATTCTGACTAGCTGAAATTGTGTACGTGGAGAAAATACAGATTCAATATTTGTCTGGAAAGACTTCATTGTAACTGGAGAGAATTGTTTATGATACTGTGGCAGTTCATGCCCAGCTGCAGTTCTTACATCCTTGAGGATTCCATTGTGGTCTCTGTTTAGCTTCCTTGAGGATTGCCCTGCAGCATCTGTTGTCTGTAGTAATTTTTGCTAGATATGAAGGCAGATATGAAGATATGAAGGCAGTAATGGAAAACTCGGGCAGTTGACCTGATTGTCATGCTCTGTGTCTCCTGTCACCCCTTAGGCAAAACAGGTGACAGGATTATGTCTGTGGATTTTCTTTGGAAAGTAGGTACTAATTTTTTGCTACCCTGTTTCTAAAAGGTGGAGTCTGGAGCTGTCTCTAATTCTTGTATTGTTGGGGAGAAGAAATTACATCCTCCCTCCTAGAAAACTGTAAGTAGCTTGCATTGCTCATTTTATGCTTTCAGTGTTTTAAAGAGGAGGGGAGGAAATAGTGTCTCCTTAGTCTGTTCATGGGTAGGGAGGGGAGAGGGCTTGGAAATAGCTGCAAGCCAAAGGCAACAGGTAGCAAAAACTGTGGGAGGCATGGCTCGATCCTTGTTTAGGTTGAGGGAGTCAGTGCCCATGTCCCGCACTGAGCACAACGGATACCACGTGGGTCCCAAAGAATCGGCCACTCCTACCCTGATTGCTGGATGAAAACCATCAGCTGTGGTACTGCTATGTGTAGGGCACCAGCAGGGAGGAGTACTCCTCAAAGGTGGGCTGCTGGTTCTGACTGTTCTGTGAAGTGTAGATGTATTTTAGTGAAACTGAGAAGCAAAAATGCAAAATGTGCTTGATGAAGGTTTGTGGAGTCTTATTTTGAAGCAGGACCTTGTGCTGTCGAGAAACTTGCTGCCACCTGGTGAGCCAACCAGGGAAGACCAGCGTAGTTCAGAGAGCCTACCTATAATTAGTGTAATGGCAAACACACAGCTTCATCACCCAAGATTATTTATAATGCTAAACAACAGTCTTCTTTCAAAGGTTGTTAAATTCCAGATGTGAAATGGAAAAATTATCTATTGAATTGTGAAGATGACTGATCTCTTTAGCAGAAAGAAAAATGGTTGGGATTAGGGCTATGTCTCTTAGGAAAAAAAGTATGGATCTTCTGGTTTTAGTCTGGACACTTTTTGAGAGAAAGAGTCTCATAAACAGCTTTCTCTTTTTCAGCATTTAATCTTGAAAGGTCATTATGTTGCGTGTACAAATTGAGCCTCTTCAGAGGCAGGACAGATAGCATCTGTTCTTTGTTGCCTACTTTTTGCTACAATTTCATTATCAATTATTTAGGTCTCATTACCCACTTAATTCTTTGTTACCAACACACAATGAATAGAACTTTTTGTTGTAATCTGGGTGAATAGTGTTAGGACACAGAACTCTTCATCTGGTCATTCTCTCATAATGGTAGGATGTACAAACCAGACTTAATCAACATTCTGCTTTGAATGACAAGGGAAGTGGTGGGGATTTTTTAGTCACATTGAAAGGCGTAGATGCACTAGTGTGCCTTACTTTACTAAATGCTAAGATGCTTCAGTTGTGAGGAAGTTTGCTCAAGAGCAAAGAAACAAAACCCAAAGGTTATGACAAATTTTGGTCAAGCTTGGAAAGGTGTTCACAGATGCTTGTATCACAGCGGGTACTTGCACCAAGGATGATCAAAGTACTGCAGAGTGGAACATCTTGAAGAGTCTCCTCTAAGCATCACCTATCTACTGTTTACCTTTGGAATATTCAGTTCTAACCTGAACCAGGAACTTTAAGCTGATTTGTATTTCTGAGTTCAATGTCAGAAAATGCTTATAGTCTAAAATCAGATTTAGGTTGCAGAACATTCATGTAAGTGAAATACTTATATTTTTTTCGTAAACTTATCTATTATTGTTTTGCAATACATGCTGTGTAAGAGTGAAAGCTTTATCATATTAGAATTGAGTCTACCAGCCCTCGCTACTTTCGAGGAGCAATAAAAAGAGGGGGTGGTTGGTTCTGTGAGGGTGTCCTATAATACAACTGTTACTTGGTAAAGCATTGCTTAGAAATGTTAGGAAATACATTGCCAGCTTCTGGACTCTTGAACCTTCTCTTACATTTATGATTGGGGAAAAGACTTTGCGTGACTGAAAAACCAAATGTGCTGTTCTGAGCTGTTCTCTTTCAGTCCTTTGAAAACACCTACATGGCCATTTACATTGTGCAGGTCACAGTTGCTTTCAGTTGGGATTTACAGATGTTCTGTAGCATTAGCATTTAGATACTGGCTTTTTTCATTGCCAGTCATTTGCTGTATAACCCATTCCTTTACAGAGAAATACTTCAAAATTAGATCCAAAATGATTTCTCATTTCCTTTGCTGCCTTAAGCATAACGGTAGCTCATCACTAATGGTAATTAATTAAAAAGATTAAAGATGGGAGTGCAGTCAGATTCTGCCAAGGTCCTTAAACTGCCAGTGTGACAAACTGAGCACTTACATGTTTTTCCACCGTATGATGGTAAGACATTAAAAGAGGGGAGTGTTAAAATGCTTTACATCACAGCCTGAGGCTGCTTTTGTCATCTACAGTTAACTAATGAGCTAAGTTTTTAGCTATTTCAAGAAAGTTACTGAGTGCTGAAAGTGTGTCTGAGAGAAACAGTTTATTCATATAGGAGTTTGGCAGAGGAGGTGGTTTTGTCTGGGTCAAAAGGACTAAGACTTACACTACTAGACAAGATATATCTTTTATTATACAATAAAGAACAGTAGGTGCTGTAAATTAAGGCAATTTTAAGTGCAACAAGCTTACTGAATCATCAAGAAGGTATATTTGATTATACAAAGGTTAAAGTTATTCTAGACACAAGAATAGTCATGTCTGCATAAAGCATGTTGCATGTCCTCTGGTTTTCTTTTTTAAAACAAACAAAAACCAAACAATCTTCTACTGCCCAACAATTGCCAGCAGCAAGCGCCGGTAATCACCGCTTGTATCACTTGATATCATTGCAGCCAAAGTCTTCTGATACATTTGTGTGAACATCTCTTTAATTTGCACAAGGTCAATCTGTGGAAGGGGAAAAAACAGGAATTACGTATCTCAAACATTGTGCATGATTTAATCTCCTTGACAGCTACCCTGCACCTCCCCCCTCACAGACTACAGAACACATGCCAAGGGTTAAATGTGCTAATTAATAAACTGCACGTCTTAAAAGCCAGCTGGTCCCTCTAAGGACAGGGGCAGCTCCCAAAGCAGAGTCTACCAGTTGTTCCTTGCTTTGTCAGGACTGTGCTATCCTACCTCTTAACAGCTGAACCTTTGACCTTGAAGTGTTACCTGCACTACAGTCAAGAAAGAAGATGAGCAGTACTGCTCCCTAGCCAAAAGCAATTAAGTTACTAGATGATATGTGGCTTTAAACCAAGCATGATTATGCAAAACTTAATCCCCATAAAAGCTTCACTTCAATGCATGACGTTGACAGCTATGGAAGAAGGACTAAGAGAAAAGTCTTCCACCTTCCCATCGAAGGTGTCCCTGCCTCTGGCATGGGGGTCCCTTCCAACCCAATCCTTTCTGTGATGAAAAGCTGGTTAAGGTAGATAGCTTTACACTACATGCAGCATTTACAGAGGAGGAAGTTTCTTACCTCACTGCGAGTGACTATAATTCTGATGAGGGTAGAATCATCTGTGCCAGCTCCTTTCATAGCGTAATAAAGTCTTTCTGCAAAAAAGGCTGGGCGATTTAAAGCACATTTCACTGCAATAAAGGATAGTGGTAGGATTAGTTCTAATGCTGTACACTGTGTAGTGATCCTGTGAGGGCAGGATCAAATTCAGGACTTCTGCTGTAGACAGCTAGAAATAGGTATTGGTGAAGATCTGATTACTGTGAATTAAAGGATCTGTTTTATAGAGCGGAGTTTAGTTTCATGATGGCCAGATGAGGCGTTCCTTCACAAGAGAAGTTATGGTTATGAACAATTAACTTCTCTGGAATTGCTTTCAAAGCTTACTTCTGAAATAGGTAATTTAAAAACATTTCTCCTTCAATAGCTGGTTGTAGGATACAAGGCATTTTATTCATGTTCCATTGCTAGAATCTCACTAGTGAAAGTAGAGCTGTAAAAAAGTGGTCACTCAAATAGTTACAGAATGGAACTGGTTTCAGATAGATTGTTCACTCAGAGATAAGCCTTCACGCTGTTACATGATTCTTAGAGCTGAATTTTTCCCATTTCCCATACAACTCTAGCACAATATAATATGTGAAGTTTTTACCCATTTTGGCTACAGAAATGCTATAATTTAGATAAGAACTGGTAGGACTGGTGTCTGCGGATTTACTAGTAATTGACACTCTCACCATGAGCAAATTCTGTTGAATTTGAACAGCTTTACTACAACAAGCCAGCAGGAAGAAGTGAATTCAAAGCAGGTCTTCTATTTTGCTGACATTCTACTTAACAAATTATGATNAAGAGGAGTGTAAAAGGGAACTCTGCCTAAAGTAGGTTCATGTTGGTATGGATGACTCAGGTGTGTCTGCCATAGCTCTGTTACCCTTGTACTCACATCAATTTGCAGAGCTCTGAAAAATCCAGCTACAAGCACTAACCAGTATCCCTTTTTCTATATAGTTGCCTGTCTTCCCAGAGGAGTGACAAGTAGTTCTCTGTGGCCTTTTCTTCTTTTTAACTGATTTTTTTCTTGGTGGATGCTTATTTTCTGCAGTTAAGTGTAAAGTGAATAATTGAAGTTACTTTTGTGCTAGCTGTCTCAGGTTGAGAGTTTATTTGTCCTAGGGCCAGTGCTGAATTGGATTCTTCTTCAATTACATTTACAAGGCATGATTCCTAAGGAACTAGGGGAGGGAAAAACATAGCACTTACAAATAGTCTTCAAACCACGTTCCACGTTTCCAGAGAATTCTCGGTCAATGCTGCTTAATAAATCACGATTAGCAATCTACAAACAAATGAGATGAACATGTGGATGATGAGATGCAGTAACAACTGGACCCTTAATTTTAATTTTAAAATACACCAACCAAGCTCATTTGAAGAAAGAGGAGAACTCCTACCCTGGAGTATGCTTCAACTGTTGCTTTCAGTTGGGGAAAACTTCTGCTTGCCAGAACCATGTTAAAGCAAGACTCATCAGTCCCAAGTTTTCCTTCACCTGCTTGGTACAGGCGCTGAGCATCTTCTTGAGCCTTTTGGTAATCCACAGTTTGATTCTCATCCCGATTACCCTAAAGCAAAGACAACAGATGTCAAATGAAATTACACAGAGAAGGCTGTGCTTTAACTGCTTGTAGTGTAGACCCCAAGGATGTGTCTTCAAAGCTTTAAGCAGAAAGAGCAATACCAGTTTGCAATACACCACATAACTTTACAACTGCTCTTTGGTTTAATATTTCTTATAGGCAATAAATACAAAAGTGTCCCAGAATCCTATCTGTAGGACATGCTTTAAACTGTAGATACACTGACTCAGCCGATTTCACCTCTAGGTACCATCTCATTAAGTTCTAATCAAGTGCTGTACTTAATTCTCTGGTTTACTTAATGTAAGCTTTCTCTTGATTTGTTTTGTTTCTAGGCTTCAAGTTGCAAAGAATCTTCACAAATGAACTAACAAATTATTTTACTGAATATGCACACCTGAAATATCTCAGGTCTTCTATTTTATTTAGGATTTGCCAATTTAAAATAAGAATGTCTCTAGAAAACACTTACTATAGTTATAATGTGTCAGCAGGGCTTGTATGACAGTTTGTGTGCTTCTATTTCCTTTTTTTTTCCTTGCTGCCCAGTGCATGGATGAATATTGCCAAATACACTGAGTGGGCTGAATACATGCTCTCAAATACTGTTATATCTATAGTGGTTAATATAGTATTTAAATTATGTGATTGTCAGTTACTGTAAACTACTGGATTTATCAAAATAAAGTACAGCAGCATGAGCTTCTCAAGGTTTGCTTTCTTGTGGATTTTGACTTTATAATCCAGATACCTGAGTGCACAGCAGAACTCTCACAAAGGCAGTGGCAAATGAGATAAAGAAGTGTCATAAGTACCTATTTCTTCCCAAACACAGGTAACTGCAAGTTACTGTTCTTCAACACAGAAAAAGCTCTAGTAAATGATACAGGATAAGCAGGCTGCAGTGTTCACCTTAGTTCAGTAAGTAACACCTCCCTAATTCCAGTGACAGGAAGGGAAAGCAGGCAGTAGTGTAACTTGGGAGGTATATTTTGCCCTATGATACCTCTTAGTTTGTTCATAGGGATTCTCACACGTACATACCACCACAGTTATTGTGTCAGTCACAAAACTATTTAGGTGAAGTATGCAAAAAATACAAAAGCATTTTACTTTACCAGCAGCCTGGAGCACTGCTTTACATTACCACTTGATCAAATCTGCACAACAACATATTTACACTTAAGTTCTCTGAAACGAACATAGAGTGCTATATTAGGTCACACAATTCATCACAGATTTGTAGATAGCAAATACTTCTTCCCTGAGGAGGAGGGAGTGAAGTGTCATATCTTGTCATTAGGGAACAAACTGATGGCACAGTGCAGATTTTTTTCCAACACCTTGCTCCTCTTACTAGACGTACACTGGCTATTTGTGGACCCATTATGACTACATGCATTAAAGTCATTCTGTACATTATTTCTACAAAAAAATAGCAAGCAAGCTCACTTGGCACATAGATACAAGTAATCGTTCAAAGTGTCCTGAAGTGTCTGCTCTGATGTCTTGTTCAATGTCCCGTCCAAATTCTGATTTATAGCAGTTCACTATTTCTCGTATTTCCTGGTTTGTCCTTGTGCAGAGGATCTCAATCAACACTCTCTCCTGAGTGCCTGGTCCCTGTAGGCAGAGCAGAAGAGGGCCTAACTACAAAGCACTACCTGTTCAGTTTTCTTTAACTGTGAAAGTAATCAGTCATCTCTTATTTCAAAGCTTAATATGGTCTATACTGTAAGAACTGTATCCTCACACTGTGAAAGCACCAAGTCTGTATACATTCAGTTCTGCACCAGTTCAAAAAGGTACCCCAAAAGTACACCTCCACAACAGTGACACAAGCCAAAGTTAACTAGACAATGGGTTAGGATTGAATTTCTTCAGCAACCTTCATCTGGAAGCATAATGGAGGATGGTAGAGCCTTACTATAATCATTAAAGCCAGAGATACAAGAATTCTCTTTTGATCAGCACAGAAGTGTGTTCTTTATTCCTCATGTGGCTGCTTTCTTAGCAAGGAGCACTTGCAGGAGCTTTTCATAGATGCTGCCCTCTCCCAGAGTAAAAATGTCACTTCTGTGTACAGTGAGATCTTTCTGGCACAGTGGTATCTCTTAGATAGAAACCTCACATAGATCTACTCCTAGGTAACGTTTCTTGGTTTTTTTTTTTTTATAGTGAAGAGGGGCTATTGTCTCCACTAAAGATAGATCTTCATTTAGGCTCCACATTCTTTAGGTCTGCATTCATACATGGGTTAAGTTACTCGTTTCTAGTGTCAGCCACCTGCTGGCTGCTGCAGCAGCTCAAGCAAACAAGAATTCTGGTGAACTAGATGTACCAGTTTACCTGAGCTTGAAGTTTAAACCCACTAGCTCACCTAATCTCTGGTGCAGTATTAGTAACTGAGCAGAGAGATATATGCAGTATCTTACCTTAAATATTTTTAAATTGTTATGCTTTTGGAAAAAAGCTAGGATAATCAAAATATCTTTCAGTAATAATGGTTTGTTTGTAGTAAGGAGAGGTACATACCTGTACCTTTATTTTAAACAGTGGTTATGGCTTTAACAGCACCTGTGTAGGTTCTAGCAAAAATTATGACTAAGTGAGAGAGAACAAAGTTCTATCTTAGAGGGGTTTAAGCTCTGCAGAATGGACACTTGCTCAGAACTGGCTAAGCCGGCAGAAGTTGGCCGTAAATGGAGGACACAGCAGAACAGTTTTAAGCCACACATTCCCAGAAGTTCTTTACCAGTACAGGATTTCTCTTTTTCTTAGACAAATAACCATTTAAAGACTCTATTAATTAGTCCACAGAAAAAGCACACCTTCATGGCATGACGTAAACTCCAGGCGTCATAGTAGGTGCTAGGCATGAAGAGTGCTAGAATCAATTCTTCCACGTTTCCACTTAACTCGGACTTCAGGTCTTTAATTAAATCCTGTTGAATTACAAACACAAAAAAGACTTTGGAGAATGTCAGCAATGCAGATTATATGCTGAAAAAAAAAAACCACCACCAAACTTGCGTGATTGATTTCTACCTTTGTACTGTTCTCATAAATGACTTCTCTCTGTCCAAAACTTTGGCAGCTCAGCTCTTTGCTATTATCTCTTCACTAATTAGGACCTTGTCAGGTCCTGAAAAATGCCACGACTATAAAATTTCACTTTTAAGTTGCAAAAATGACAGAGGGAAGAAATAAAAGCTACCTCAGCCTTTTATTGACTAACTTATTGTCAGCCAGTTTCCTCGTTTATTTCTGATTAAAAAAAAAGTTTTTTCAATGCTGCTTTGTGTGCATAAAACAGTAGCTTCAGACACTAACACCAAGACAGTTTAAGCTTGATTATTTTCTATCAAGCATTACAAAAGCACAGAAGCTTCTTGTTTAGTCAGGGACAGAGCCGTCCTCAAACCTTCCTGTCGTGGTAGGCCTGGACAGGCCAAATTAGGCTTGTAAATGTACTGGCTTATGCAGACATGTTTTTCTGCTCTCTCTCCTTCTGTTTTGGGGAGAGCAACCATGGGGAAAGGGACAAAGGAGCTGGCGCCACTAAGTCTGGGGTCTGGGGTCTGTCCATCACCTGCGGTAAACAGGGTGCACACAGTTGCCTTGTGCAGGGCCCGTGATCTGCCCAAAAAGAGGATAAAGCAAGCCTATGGCTTCACCCAATATGGCCAAATCTTGGCTAACTGCCATTGGATTGGCTATCTCGTGTCCCAAGGTCCAATTGATCTTTGGGCTGTATTAATAAAAGGAGCAGGGAACACGGGATGCGTGCCTTCCGCCATTACAGGTGCCTGCTTGCATCCTGCCTGCTGCCTCCACGCATTCACCAGCGTGATACCATAAGACATCCTGCCTGCATATAAGAGCCTGCTTCCAAAGACAGCCAGAATCAGGTCAGAGATCGTCTCTCTCCTTTTTCCAGTGCTCAGAAGCCTGGAGAAACTTTAAAGCCACTGACGGCTACCGACAGCGACCCCGCAGCAATGAGCCTTGGGTGCTGTCAAGACAATACCTCTTAACGAGTAAATACTTCAAGCCTCTTGTAATCATTGATTGCCTTCTGCCATAAGCAGAAAGGAGCTCCCTGCGCCAATCCAGTGGCTAAACAGGGTAATTAACTCTAAGCGGTGTAAGTAACCGCACAAACCTTCTCTTTTCCAGTTTAATTCGAGTTCTGTTAATGTATATATTTAATAGTCATTTCCAGATCCTGTTATAACCTGTATATAGTTTTCATAACGTTGCAAAGAGCCTGTTATCATTGTTATTATTATTATTAAATGGTGGTTGGGGTGGTGCAAGTTCCGATTATTTAATATTAATAAATTATATATTAATATTTTTATAATATCGTCTCACAGTACCTAATTACCCCTTCCCCAACACTTCCCCACCCCTGCTTCTTGCCAGCTATTAGAACTCCACCATCTCACAACATCCTGTGAAAACCAGATATGCCTCTGCACACGAGAAACAGAATCAAAAGAAGCTCATTTTAAAAATGCCCAAACCATTCCTCAGGGCTCAAATGCAGTACAGCAGTTAAAGCAGCAGCTGAAGGTTTGGTTTTGTTTACTGATGCAAAGAACTAATGAACGTACCTTGCCATACATAGTCTTGAAAGCTGCCTTGATTTTTTGCCTTTGATCATTGGAGCGGTTAGCAACAACATTTATGATAGCCTGCTCATCAGTTCCTTGGAAACAGAAAGGCAGTTTCATGTAAGAAGTCATAATAATCCCTCTGAGGCTGCGTTTTATATTCTTGCATTTGGGCACAGTTAAATAATCAATGACTGCCATCTAAGTCTGTATCACATTTTCTATATAACTTTAGTCTACTGAATTGCCCAAGTCATTTTGAAAGTGTGACATTTGAAAAGCCTGAGTGTAGAAAAATAAATAGAAATAGAAATTGATGAAAAGGACAAAATGGAATTAATAAGTTAGCTCAGTAGAAATTTTGGCTTCTACTGCTTACTTACCGAACCCTTTCATAGCTTTGCGTAGTATTTCTGCGTCCCTTCCAGCATCAAAGTTTGGAGCAGCTTGAATTGTGCCCTGGGTACCCTGAACCACCGCTGCAGGCTGAAAATGAGTCACATGTCACTAGCTATCCTGCACAGTCTGAATTAAAACCACAACTTTGGATCAGTGCTTCAGAAAGAGTTGTCCATTGGTTCCCCATCTTTCCTCTAGCACAGTATCAGAGTGACATTTAGTTGTGTCAGAGTGCTCTGACCCACCAGTGCCAAAGCTTTGCTCTTGCCCAATTGTGTGAATGAAGATTTATGTATTAGCAAATACACAGAGATACCGGATTATGATTTTGTGCAGGTTGTACCCTGAATGTAACCAGGAATTCTTGATGTACAATGCACTGTTAATTGTTGGAAACCAGTTGTAAAAACGTTAAAACCACAGAAAATTTATTATAGAAGATGATATCGCACATACCGGACCAGGCATTGGTGATGGTGCTTGTCCACCAGGATATCCTACTGAAAATAAATTACAGAACATGATAAAAGGAATTAATTTGGCCTCCTCTTACTACGTGAATGCTATCTAATCTGAAAAGAGCCATTTACAGGCATACCACTGCACACAACCTGTTTCTTAAGTAATGATATCTATCATGATCAGTAACTGAACTTCTTGTCCTAGGGCATGAGGGGAGAAAGCAGTCACAGATGCATTCTGGTACATACATGAACAAGGCAATTCTAAAAATACAAAATTTAACAGTGCTGTGGGAACTGGAAGGATCTTTCCCTACTAAATATTGCTGGTTTTGATGAAAGCCAGCATAGCCCATGTGAATGAATGCATGTCCTATGCTGTCTTTTAAAGTCATACACTTTAAAACATTGAGCTTATGAATGATAAACATTGTCTTCATTGGTGCAAAGAGTACTGAAGGAGTCTCATCCTGTGATGAAAAGCATTGTGGATACAAAAGCTGCAACTGCATTCTTTTTGTACTGGAATTTTATTTTTGTCCATAATACATAGGTACAATTGTTATAATTTTAGCAGCAGTGCAGTTACTATTACATTTAACATTCATTAAAAAAAAAAAAAANAAAAAAAAAAAAAAAAAAAAAAAAGGGAGCGGGGAGGGGGCAGGTTGGTGCTCTGAATTTCTTGCAAACAAAACCAACACATTCTTGGACCACAGCTGCCTTGCTGGTAAACTCAAAGCATTAAAAACATTGCACTGTTTTTAAGGAATTACGTTCATTCTTTCCACTTCTCCCACTATGCCAGGGAGCACCATGAACACATAGGTGTGAAAAATGCATTCTATTCTTTGATGTGAACAGAACAGCTAGATACTGAATATGCAGCCTAGATTTCACAGTTCTCATCAGTTTGAAGAAGGATAAGCTCTTAAACCACTACATCACAACCATTTCTCACTGACAGCCATCCCTTGGATGCAGCATCTAGACATGATTCAGCCCTTCAGTGGTCTTATCAAGAAAGGTGGTGGTAGGTGTATAGCATACAAATCTCGACAGCTAAAGGTAACAAAGCTAAGGGCCCCATTTGTTAGTACCTGTACTAAGAGCTCTTGGTTTAACTGTGGATGCTCAATGTTTCTTATATATGACATACCTGGAATTTGTGCTGGTCCACCTCCAGCATAGCTTTGTGCGGGAGGCTGTGGGTAGCCACCAAAGCCAGGGCCAGCAGGAGGCACACCAAACCCAGGGCCTGTAGGAGCTAGGAGAAGAAGAAAAACTTAAACATCCTTAATGTTTTGTACTTGATTTCTGAAACATGAGCCAGGTTATTGAGCAGAGTTATGCAAGAGGCTTAACTTCTCTGTGACTGTGCAGTGGCCCAAAACCATCAAGACATACCATCAGCATGCAGGTATTTACTGCTTGATAGCAACCTGTCTGGCTACCTGCATGCTGCTGCCTAAACTGATCACTGAACAAAGCTGTTTTTTTCCTACTACTACCAAGCGCAGGGAACAGTTACACCAATAACTACTCCTCCCAAGGGGTGCCCAACAAAAGATCAAAATTACCTCCGGGATAAGGCGGCATTCCTCCAGCCTGGGAAACTCCTACGTTTCTTGGTGGGGCAGGGTAGCCCCCTGGGGCAGGATATGCTGCTGCTCCTGGATATCCAGCATTTGGTGGAGCTGCAGGATAGGTCCCTCCTCCTGCTGGAGGGTATCCTCCAGGAACAGCAGGATAGGAGTACTGACCCGCTGGTGGATAGACAGACTCCTGTCCTGTTGGCTGAAACACAGACATAGGCTGTCTTACACGTGCTGATAGGACATGAGTAAAAAACGTTTACTCAAGCTACCAAAATTCCATGTGTATAATCATGGATTGCACAATTAGATTCAGCACTTGAAGCAGCATCAGCAGAATTCCTTATGCCTGGATGGGGGGCCTGCTGGTTGGGTTTTCTGATGTGCCTCCTGTGCTGATACACAATCAGAAAGTGCTGCAGGGCTGAAGGCACTGGGATGGCCTCTGATCCAATCCATGTTCAAAGCAGGGCCAGCTTCAGTGTTAGATTAAGTCATGCAAGGCCTTGTCAAGTTTTCAGTATCTCCAACCAACAGTGAATCTGCAGCCTCTCTAGGCCCCCATTTCAGTGTCTGACTCCTCTCTTAGTGAAAAATGTTTTCCTCAATCTACAAATACCGCAGCTGCCCTTTCACTGTGTACCTCTGACACAAGCCTGGCTCAAATGTCTCTCATTTCTTCCTGTGTAGCAGAAAACTCAACAGATGCCTGCTTAGCTTTCTCTTCTCTAGGTGAGCAGCGCTCCCTGGACACACTCTTGTTTGTCCATGTCTCTGCTGTACTGGGAGGCCACTAGACATGGTATTGCAGGTGTGGCCATGTAAGCACTGAGCAGAGAGTAGTAATTCCCTCGGACCTCCTGGCTTTGGTCTTACTAAAGGCTGGTATGTTATTAACCTTTCTACCCAGAGGCATGCACTGCTGAGCCACATCTGATTTGTCAACTACCAGGACCTCAAGTCCTTTACTGGAAAGCTGCTGCTTCTATTCTGCATAAGTAAAAGGTGAGCTCAGCTAGGCTTGTTCTCTATGAATCATTAGACACTCCCCTGTTTTTAGATGACTTTAAATAACTTAGTATCTTTGAAACTTGTGCCTCTTTTCACAACCAGTACTTTCAAATGTTGTATGGTAAGAACTTAAGAGGTGAGGGGGGTTTAGCATTTCCTTTGGAATCTAGGCTATGAAGTGTGGCTACTCAGTGACTAAATCTGGACAACTGAGTCTGAACACCTACTACAGATTTTAAATAATAAAGTCAAGCATCTATATAACTCCATTAAGACTCGTTGGAATTTTTAGTCCGTTCAGTCATGAGCTAAGGGTGGAACAAAGTTCTGTGGCTAAAGGATAAGGGGTCAAAGTCAAGATACAGTGTCGTTTATCCTCAGAAAAATATTTACTTGGTGTTGTATGAAAGCTGGGCTATTTAAGTAAAGCATTCTAAACTCTTTGTGAGGGTAATGTCTGCTGAAGTTTGTTCAGCATCTCTGTAAATCCTGGGATACAGGTACACGGAATATGTGTTAGAGATTCAGTCAGAGATTACCTCTGCTCCTGTACATACAGACCCTCATACTTGTGTAAGAGCTACTGATACTTTAAAAAAGGATGTGCTGAGGTAGTTATATAAAGCCCAAATAAACTCACAAGACAAAGATAAATTAAAACAAGACCAAACCATCAATTTTTTTTCTTGAACAATAGGGTAACATTAAGAAAAGCAAATACTAAAGCTTCCTTCTTGGAATTCTTATGAGACAACTGTAAAGACATCCTCAGGGATACATAGACAAAAGCAAAGGCCATGATCTCTAAAGAATACTCTGTGAACTGACAGCTACTATTTACACACAGAGACTATAGGAAGAAGGGCTATTGATAGAATATAAAAACATGAGGAATGCGACATATATAGGAGCCATACTTACAGGATAACCAGGGAAAGCAGGGTAGCCACCAGAAGGGGGATAACCTGGGTATGCCATTCTGGGAAGAAAAAAAAAAAAAAAAAGGAAAAAAAAGGTATTTCTACTGCCAAGGCACTGGATCCAAGTTTGTAGTAGTTATTTGCTTGCTAATTGTCAAACCACTTGAATGGTATGTTTAGGAGGTTTAGAATCGCTCAGGGTGCTTGTCAGGTATTAAACCCATAAAACCTTTCCTTAGCAAGCAGGATTCAGAAGGGAAGCATCTTAAACTTTGTAATTAACTACCACTCTTACTCAGGGTCAGATAGACACTGAAGCATTGTAAGAGGCTTCAGTCTTCCAATCGAATTCTGAAATGCAGGATCCACTTTGAGTGCCAGCAGGAAGGGGCTGAGCCCTTTGCTAGAAAGAGAATGGTCAGGCTAAGCAAGGGCCTCACTCATGCATCACACCAAGCAGCCTTCACTCCCCCTTCATGGGGGTAGTTTCTGTTAAAATGAGGAGCACTCTGTATATCCTGTGTAAAATGACAATTTAATGGAAACATTAAATTGCATTAATTCATTTGTGCAGAAGATTTCTGTTCTCTGCCAGTGCCAGTAACTTTATTTTTGTGTCATTTTAAACAGAGTATCCCCCACATTGCCAACCAGTTGGGCAGGAAGTTTTGCGGCCATCAGCCAGGTTACAAAATACTTCATGGCAGGGGGAATAAAAAAATGCCACCCAGCTAGATTTGCTGATCAGGACCTTGGAGTTACTCATGGCATGTTTTTAAGTATGCACCTTAGCTGCAGAAAAGGAATTTTATGGGAAATATAAAAAGGAATGCAACACTGTAAATAATTATTCACATTTCTAGGTATGCACTGGCCAAACCAAACAGATTTGAAAACACAGTTCTTACTGCATTGGACCATTAAGACAATAGGTGGTCATAGAATTAAACACCTGACACAATGTGGAAAACATCAAAACTGTGTAGCTAGTTCAGATAAAAGCCAAAAACAACCTGAAGAGAAGCACAGCCGTGCAGTCTCACACTGACAAAAGTTGGATCATCATTTCCAAACAAATAAAAGGGAAAGAGCAACACGAGGTATTTGTAAATCTGTGTTTTTATCATAAACATTGCTTATGGATGTTTGTTTCCCTCAGAAACACCTTGAACCAGTACTTGTACAATAGTTATTACTGACAGCTGCTTGAATGGACTAAATTTGTCTTTCCACAGCGTGTTTCTTTTGGTATTTCTGACTTTAACACTAATTTTAACTCCTTTCAGGAACAAGATGGCCAGCAAAATACTTCCTTCTGATTTTAGTTTCACTCCTGCTTACAGGAAAATACTATGTTAGCAAAACAATATTAAAAATTGATCAATCAAACATAAAAATCCATCAGCTTTTCAGCTTCATGTAATTCAGCTATAGATACACCATTAACAATACAGGATTATAAAGTCTGTAAAGCTTACTGAAGTGCAGTATATCATTTCCGTTCTACAACTTGCCATGTTTATCATGATGCAAAAATCAACGGCTAGTGATGGCAACTCAGCTGTTTCAACAGCTGTAACCAGTTTAATTTGTACTTCAGTTGGCACCCAGCAATCTTTTAATCAGAATACACCAAAGTTTAGACTTATTGGTAAGATAATTAATTTTTCAGCTATGTCTCTGATTTACTGGCAAACACAAAAGGCCTGAGTTTCCAACATCTCACTTTGAAGCAAACAAGCCTATACAACAAGGCTATGCAGTATTTTTTATTAGCAAATTAACTACCCATGTAAACCCATGACTCAAAGTGCACCAGTAAATTGTTTAAAAGTTTCCTTACTTTTGTTGTATTGGTTCCTTTTCCAGAATTCAATTTGTGATGCAAGTTTTTTTGGGGCCAGGTAGTGGGAACTGTGGTATTTCAATCATCGTGCTCTTCACAAGACTTTGATTCCTATTTGTCATTCTTCTGAATTACCACAGCAAAATAAAAAAGTTTTTTTTTGCATTTGCTTGATGTATTTTTTTTTTAATTCTACAACAATAGAGTAATATAAAGGTGAAGTAACAACTGCTGCTTCAGTTACTGTGGATCCTTTTGTAACTAGATGGGTATGCTCAACTGTGATTTCAGACTAGCTTCTGACACCAGTTACAAGAGTCTCTCAAAACTTACTATGACCAGGCAGCAGTATTTACTAATACCCCTTTCAAGTACGCAGGTATTTTCCAGGAAACAAATTAAGTCACTTAACACAATACTAAGTACTTGGTAAACTGGACGTCTGCACATGGCCTCACTTTATCTCACACGCAAGCATCCTCAGAACAGAGGCTATGACATTGCTACTTTTAAAGCCAAAATAAAAGATTTTCCCCATCAGATTTTAATCTCCTCTCCGTTTTACTCGAACGGGGCACAGGGCGAGGTCTCGGCTAGAAGCGCGTTAGGCTGCGGGCCGGGCGCTGTTAAAGCCCGTCCGAGGATGAGTCAGCGGAGGCCCTAATACCTGCCAGAATCCCAGGAGGGCGGACCTGGTTTTCAGGAGTAGATGAATCTCTGACAGTTTAACATGAGTGGATGCGCTCAACCTGGTGTGCTGCGCAGCAGCCCAGCAGTTACGGAAGCTTCTCCTCTACTGCCGCTGCCTGGCCCCTGCAGGACAACTCAAAGCCCAGCCCCGCACAGAAGAGAATCCCGCCCTGATCGACCCCGCCCCACGCACACCTGCGCCCCCAAGATCACCCCCGCCTCCAGAGCCTTTAATGGACCCCGGTGCCGCTACTGCTATCATTCCCCTCCCCGCCCCGCCCGGAGTCGGCCCTGCTCGCCGGGAGAGCCACCGCCCCGCTGTGTTTCGGGGCGGGAATGGCCGTCACGTATCGTCCCAGCCTCTCCGTGAGCTCTCGCCGCTTCCTCAGCCGCCAGCCCTAGGCCGGCGCGGCAAGCCCTCCGGCGACGCGCGGCTGCAAGCGGAGCCTAGTATTATCCTACCCACTTCACCTGAGGCGACTGGGACCTCGTTCCCGCTCTGCACCGAGTGGGCAGGCCCTCGGCCAGGGGGAGACGACACTGTGGGGCGCGCCTCAGCCGGACACCTGCCAAGCCCCGAGCTGGCTGCCGGCCGCGGCTGCAGGAGTCCTGCCTCTGGACTGCCGCTCGAGCCGTCCCGGGCCCAAACGCGCCCGTGCCGCAGGGCGCAGCGGGGCTGAGGCCGAGCCCCCGCAAGGATGCACTGTGAGGAGAACCGGCGGGGCTGGGACGAGAGGCGCAAGGGTCACAGCGGCCAACTCCTCCCCCTCGCCCCCTCCAATTACCTCACCTGAAAAGAAACCTGCGCAGCCCTCAGGCTCTCTCCTGCAGCTACACCGCAAAATGGAGGCTGTGGGGCCGAGCGGTACCAACCCCGCCCCCAACACCGAGCCCGCCCTGGCCCGGCCCACGGGCCCCGTTCCCCGTGGGCTGGGGCGCCGTGCCCGGGTCCCAGCAGAGCTGCGGCGAACCCGCAGCGGCTCCCGGTGGCCATGTCCCTGCGAAACCAGGACTCCTGTGCAGGCTTGCCCCGTCTTGCTGAACGAAAACTGCACTATGACCAGTTCTCCTTCAAAACGGCTGTGAGGTAAGTGCAGAGACTGAAGTGCCACAGAAACGCAGAGCGACTTGCCAATGAAGTTGTAGGGGAAGCATTCAACAAGGGAAGCTCCAGGTGATGCCATCCCACGGGGGTCCTAAGTCACTCGCCTAGGAAGGGAAATGAGAAATCCACACTGCAGTTTCCCTACAGCACTGCAGCAACGGAGTTAGCCCTGATGCATGTAGGTCTAAATCGATTCTGCTATCCAGTAACACAGAAGATTTTATATTAAGATAATTATTCAGCAGCTGGCAAGTAATCATCCTGATCATCTAGGCCACCAAAACAGTGTGTAACAGGCAAGGTATATAAAAGACATAAGCAGAACTGGAGGAGTTACTTCTTTTTATGTAGTTACTCAAGATCAGGGTCTAGGTCCCAAGAAGGCATAAAGGTAAGATTGTCCTGACTACTACGTACTTTCTAGAAAGAAATCTTAATTACAGTTATTTGTATGCAGTTGTGCGAAGTGCACTTAGTGTTTTGTTTCTGTCTGTTGCAGTACTTATACTTAGAACAGGCATTACCTACACATCTTGTGGTTAATTATTCTGACCAGCAAGATAAAATTTATGAAGGATTCATCTATGTTATTATGCACCGATTACTAAAAAGTAATTTCCTACTTTTTTATGATAATCATGTTGGCAGTTCAGAAACCACTAAAATGCAAACAAATTTTCTCCTGTAACCTGATGCAGCATGAGCTCCAGATAAAGACAGCCACTGTTCTGTCTATAAAACAGCTTTAAATACAGGCAGCAGAAAATAGATAGGTAATAATTTACCATGGTTGCCCACTTCAAACGTAAAGCAGCTAAAGCCACGTAAAGAATCCAGTAAATTACCTGTCTTGAGCAAAGTTGGGTTTGTTCTGCCTTGTTTTCCCAGAACACAAGAGGCACTTTAAGAATTTAGTCCTCACAGCATTTTTCAGATGACAATTTAGTGTCTGTCTACTTCGCCTCCGTTAAGTACATTTCTTTCAGGACAGGTATATATTTAAATCCCTGTTTCCATGAGAACCAAGTAAATTTTAAAATGCGCTTTTTTTTTTTTACATCTCTTTCCTTTAGTGGACTGTTTGGCTTTGAGCTATTTGGGAAAAGAACATCTGCTTTCACAGACAAGTGAGGAAAGAGCAAGAGAAAACATTTTAACAAAACAGCATATGTCTGAAGAAGCTGTAAAGTGCATTGCATGCTTATATGTAAACACGAGTATCTGGAATGACTTTTTTCAAGGCATGGAATTGAACCATTGTGGTAATCTAATTTCACTCCGTAATATCTAAGGAAATCCCTTAGCTTGTTACTATAGATGATACCATACTATGTTAGGAACATCAAGACTATATAATCCTCATAGAATTAACTGTGTAACAACAAGGAATTGTAACTGTGGGCGTTAGACCAGGTTAAGAACAACAAACCTGTTTGGACAAACTCTGTGGTCAGTCTGTCTTGTCTCCTTCCACGGTAAGGTGACCTGCCTAATGGATGGGGGAAGTGCCATGGACATTGTATGCCTGGACTTTAGTAAAGCCTTTGACACTGTCTCCCACAGCATTCTCCTACAGAAACTCATGGCACAAGGCTTGGATAAGTGCACTCTGTACTCAAAAACTGCCTGGATGGCCAGGTCCAAAGAGTGGTGGTGAATGGAGTTAAGTCTGGCTGGTGCTCAGTTACTAGTGGCAACCCCCGGGGTTCAGTACTGGGGCCTGTCCTCTTTAGTATCTTTATCAGTGATCTAGATGAGGGGATTGAGTGCACCCTCAGTAAATTTGCAGATGACACCAGTCTGGGTGGCTGTGTGGATCTGGTGGAGTATAGAGAAGCTTTGCAGCAGGACCTGGACAGATTAGACTGATGGGCCGAGGCTAATTGTATGAGGCTTAACAAGGCCAAGTGCCAGGTCCTCCACCTGGGTCACATGGTAAGCTACAGACTTGGGGACATGTGGTTGTAAGCTCTAACTCTGAGAGGGCCCTGGGTGTTCTGGCTTGACAGTCTATTAAATATGAGTCAGCAGTGTGCCAAGGTGGCCAAGAAAGTCAATGGCATCCTGGCTTATATTAGAAACACTGTTGCCAGCAGGAAGAGGAAGGNAAAAGAAAACTTTTATTTATTGTTAAAGGTATTTAAGGTAGGGGAGCTACAGAGAGGTATAGGGAAGGGAAACATGATACAAAAAAATATAAGCAACCAGATTGATGGCAATGGATGGAGGTAGATTCAGGAAGGGGTTGTCCACCATGTGGTGGGGTGGCCACGTGGTAAAAACAGGAACAGCAGGAACAGAGGTGTTGCTATCAGGCAGGGAGGCAAAAAGAGAGAGGAAGAAATAGAAAGTTCCTCTGTTTATATAGGGAGTCCAGACAGGAATTTGGAGTGGGCTAACCACTACACCTGGGGTCCGGTTCAGATCCATCCCCTGGGAGGAGTCAGGAGGACTGGGGTCAGGTTCAGACCACCCCCCCAGGAGGGTTAACCCTTTGCATCTGCCCAGGGCAGTGGTGGTGTTACCATCCCTGGAGGTATTTAGGCAGCCTGTGGAACTGGTGCTTGGGGACATGGTTTAGTGTTGTCCCTTCGGTGCTGGGTCGAAGGTTGGACTGGATGATCTTTGACATCTCTTCCAACCAGATGTTTCCTGTGATTCTGTCTACCATATCAGACAGCTTAGAGAGCATGTGCAAAGCAGTTCAGCTGAAGGCCATAGGGAGGAAGAGGATGGATACCTGAATGACCACTGGGGGATGACCACCCCCCTGACCCCCTGTATATAATGTGCATGTGTGTAGGAGATTTACAGATGTAACTTATTCCATGAGCTAATATCAATGTGCTAATCACCTCTTAGAAAAATGATGATTATGTATGAGATGTGAGCATGTGTTCTCTGAATGTTACTGACTTTGGTCCACTCAGCAGTCCCCTATGTGTCCAGCACCGGAATAAAGAGCTTCCTAACGCTTCACTGGTCTTAGGGAGTTTTCTTGCTGTATTTGGTAACACCAGCACATTTAGGAAAGCTTCTAAAACCCGTTGCAGAGTGAAAGCAACTTCTTGCTACTAGAAAATTCAACTTCAGTGAAGCTGGGAGTTAAACTCTTGCTCTTCTCTTTTGTAATATCCTTGCATCTTCTATTAAGGCATAAAACTGGACAGAATTGTGGTCTGCAGAGACTTGACTGTCAGCTACATGGTCATGCTAACTGAGTGCTATTGTTAGAGTTCAAACAACTTTTATTTTTCCTCTCAGTAATTTATCATTGATGACATAGGTCACCAGAGTGTTGCTGATACTTTGTGCAATGTATCCTGGTTTAATGTTATTTCCCACTTAAATAACATGAAGCATAACTCTTAATGTTATTTTCCAGCTAATACAGTTAAATAACTTTTAAAAAGGCAAACAAACCCCTTCTTTTCCCATATTTTGTTGTAAGAAAGATCTGGCTGGCTTCGAACCACAGGTCAAAGTATAATAAAGCAACAGGATACTGCAGTCATCCATGTCTAAATTATGTGCTAAAAATACTTTTCCTGTTACATTACATTGTGACTGCAGTAATTAAAATGCAGATAGTCAGTGAGCTGTTGAGTTAACCTTCCATGTGCAGAGGGAGCAGAGCAAATTCAGTTCACTTTGGGATTCACTTTAGTAAGAGCCATGTGTTTGGTTAGCTGCTCAAGTGAGAGCCACAACCCAGTGTGTCGTTAGGGCTCCACCCACTGTCCTCCAAACATTGCACAAACTTTACAACTAAGTTGCCACCAGGGACTCTGATTCTATTATGAGGAACCACACTAAAAATAGAAGCTTCACACTTCCTTAAGGCACAGGAGACCAGGTTGTTCTGCTAGACTGCTTAAAGGTGCAGTGTGTCCTTTGTTTTTGTGCTGGTTTGAGACTAATTGGAATATCTTAATAAGAAGAAATAGATTGTAGGCTGTGAAAAGAAAACAATGGCGATATCTACTTCACGCATAGGTTTGCTGAGATGTATAAAAACAGGGACACAAACATAGCTAAGACAGTCTGTTGAAGTCTGGCAGTGTCCATGCTTTCTCCCTGGGCTTCTGCTGTTCTGCTTGGGTATGTGTAACCCAACTACTCATTCTGCTTCTAACCCCCTTGCTGATCCTTCCAGCTCACCTTGCAAGTAAGGCAGACTCTGAGATAAGGTAGAGGGGTGAAAAGAAGGTGGAAGGGTGGTTGGGAGCCACTCCTGGGGACTCTGATTTCTGGGAGGGGTATTGTTTCTGTATTACTTTTAACTTGTATATTTCTGTATATAGCTGTAAATATTTGTAATATATTGTAAATATCTGCTTGTATATTGTGCTGTGAATATAAAGCTTCCTTCCTTAACTTCCAGCCAGCTTAGTCTGGGTGAATTTATTAGGAGTTACCCGTCCCCTCACACAAACCATCACAACTTGTTTAGCCACAAATGCTTTTCAAGCCCTTTTAATCATGAACTCAGTTGCTGGTTTAATTCTCTGAATTCACTGTGAGGGGTAATGCTATTGACCTTGATTTCCTTTCTCAAAGGATTAGATATACATAGACACAGTAACATCAACTGAATTTGCTGTCTCTCTCTGTCAGTACCCTGCTGAAGAAGTGCACACAGCACCACTCTGTAGTCCTCCATGGAAAAGCAGATTATGTGCAACACAAGAAGCCACCTTTCAGGGTGCTTTAAAAGCTCTGGAAAAAACAACCCGCAAAGAAATCTGCAGAACTAGCGCTGACTTGCATCCACTCCACTTTTGTTCCCTGATGCCATGTTATCCTCTCCTTCTTTCAAAGTGGATTCATTATACAATAAATAAGAACAGGGTTTTTTTTTTTTCTAGACAGAAGGCATTTCTGCCATTGCAATGGAACTTTTATTTCAAATACATTCTTACAATAAAGCTGTGTTTTGTTATACAAGTAGATAAAGCCAGGAGACAAAATATTCACATGTTCCATTTTAAAATACTGGGCTCAACTAAACTGCAGTCATGCCCATTCCTTTCCTAAACCATGTCAGGGATTTTTCAGGGCAATGAAAAGATGTAAACTAAGTTATAATGTTACAGTCCAAGTAAATCTGTGACAGCATAGAAAAATGCATCTGCTCATTCTTTAAGTTCTTTGCAGTTCTTTTGGCAGAAGTTTCTTTATAAACTCAGAAGTTTTTCGTTTAGAGCAATCTGTGACTGTGTGAGGTTTGCCAAGTAGGTTACCATCAGTAGATCCTGAGAGGGGAAAAAGCAACAACCCAGTGGTCAGAAATATTAAAAGATAGTAGTCTATTAAGGAGGTGAATTTTTAACACCTTAAAAGCAGTTTACAATCAGCTACAGAAACATTGTTAAAGTCCTATGCTGAAGAATGCTTCCCTTGCAGGAACAAGAGTTTGGTATTCCCAGAGCATGAAACACTGCTTGTGAAATTTTAACTCATATTAACCAGGCAAGTCAAAGAATATAAGCAAAATTAAAAAGTAGTTCTGGTCTTGCAGACTGTGGGTGAACAACACATTCAGAAACTTGGCTTCTGCTTTCTAAAATTCTGTTACAGAAACAAGGTAGTGCACTAAAACCTTGTGCATGTCCTAAGTGTTATGCCTGGAGAGAGAACTTCAGCTCTGGCAAAAGAAGCTGGCAAGTCACCAGTCATCCCTGAAATCCATACTGCTTTACGCTTGGTAATTAATATTGTTCAATCGCTCTGAAAGAGTAATTGGTCCTGGCTTGCAGATATATATTTATTTATTTATTTATTTTCCAGGCTTACATAATTCCTTTAATGCAATTTCTTTAGAACTCATTTGCAGTTGCTTGCAAGATTATTATGGTGAGTTCCTTTATATATCTTCAGCTCTTAAAACCTCAAATCACCAACACGAAAGGGCTGTATTTTCTATTAATATGCTTACACGAAAAGATAAAGATTGCCTGTACAACAATTTTTTCAAAATGACTGGCAATACACTGAAAAAAACCAGATGACTTACATTGATATTGCTGTTCAACATTGTCTCAAAGTCCTCTGGTGAAATCTTTGGCACCTGGTTAATAAGGTCCATCAGAAAACGCCCAACAGTGTTGTCAGCAGCCACTTTGCCAGACTAAGCATAAGAAACATATACTTCATGAGTAAAACTCAGAAAGTTTATGACCCAGAAAGATAAAAGAAAAATAATATGTGCAAGCTCACATCAAGCTTGTTTGCTGGCTCCTAAAAAGCTGGCCTTACCAATACATCCTCTGCATACTGTAGCACCATGGTGAGGGTATCCTGAATCCTGGCTGATGCTGCCCCCACCTGCTGTAAGTCACTGGACAAGCCAATCACTCGGTTAGGACTAAAACAAGTCTTCATGATAAGATCCACTGAAAGCAAAACAAGGATCAGTTTAAAAACTGCCAAAGAAACCAGTTTAAATCCTTAACTTGCTGAAGGTTTTTAGGATAGCTTCAGCAAGACAGTCTAATTCCCAGTAGAATTCCCAGAATGGCAGTCTTACCATGGTGGAAAAAAACCCCAAAATGTCACAATATGGTTATCGCCAAAGTAGGAAGAAAACATTCACCTCCTATCCGCTCTGTGTCATAATAAACATATTTCACTGTTAGAGGTGTGAACATCACGCCCATAGTTTTACCAGGGACTCCCATTGGGGCACTAAAATAAACAGACAAAAAAGAACAACGTTTTCAGCATGGACATATTTAAGGCATGAAGTAATTGATTTCCATCTTGATGACCTCTTTTAGCGCTGAAGTGTGAACATGAGTAGGTTACTCATTCACACCAAAATCACCAATATTAAGACCACAGATAACTGAGGACAGGAAATAAGTCCTGGCATACTTATTTTCATTCAGAATATTCCTATCTGGTCTTATATTTGTCAGCATGAATGCAAGAAGAGCTAAATACTGTCATCTTTGCCACAGTTCTTTCTTGCTCTTAGAGCAGGTATTTTTGTCTCTTGAAATGCTCCATGCTCTTTGAGAAGTCATTTAAGGAAGAGACATAAGTATGACAAAAGTTGAAGTACAAAGGTCTCTCTACACCTTTATGGTTTCTATTATTCAAAGTATTCGAAGCCTGTTTATGCTTTCAGTAAGTAAGATATCAATGGAACAGCTTCCCTTTTGAAGCTGCACAGTCAAGCAGTAGAAAGGCTGGGGTTTTATCCTTATAGAGGTGAACTCTTTATCCAGTACTAGAAAAAACAGTGAGCAGAACAGTTTCATTTCTTCATACTTTATCTCCATTATTAGTTAATAAAAAATGGAAGGGGTTAAGGGAAGTAAAGACTAATCCAGAAGATGCTGTTTCAGTTGCATTTTAAATGCACTAATCCCCCAACCTGTACCCAGTGACTACAGGCTAGCATTCAGTGTGATGAAAGCTAGTGAGATGCTAGCTGTAAGAATCCTGTGGAATGTCATGAAGATAATAAATGTTAACAATTCTCTGAACAAGTCACAATTCCCCACTCCAGCAAGGTACCAGCTTATGAACAGTTAGGTCTTTCAACTTACATATGATGGTTAAGACATTCCAATAGGAAGTCAGCTAAGCACAGTATTGTCCAAAATGGGACACTGCAGACCACTCCATTTCTCACAACCCTGATGTGGTCTCTCTCAGTAATTCAGATAGCTCCCCTCCCAGGAATGGAGCCTCACAGAATACCTGACGTAGGCTTTAATGCTCATGCGTGAATTCTGGAGACTCGTGTCTACAGTGAGATGGATTGGATTGTGTGCTTCCCGGCTGTAATACTCATGGATCAGGACAGAGTGTTCCGTGATGTCATGACCTGTTGCATACCTTCAAAAGAGAACAGGTTAAGAAGCTATTCTTCTGACATTCAAGTGCCCAGTGTTTGGTAGTGTTGGTATTTAACAGGTTTGTGTCCTAAAACACCCATTCCCAAACACTGAGCTGCAGAAACTAAATATGCTAAATAAAAGTGTTGTAACCAGAGAATTTGTAGTTTTATGGCCAGCTGTCCTAGAATTGTAGGAATCAAGGGCTGAGCACATGCACACCCAAAACACGCACAAGGACAGTGTTGTAGTACCAGCCATAAAGAATCAACATTGTTGGCATCAGACACCCAAAATTCAGCTATGTGTCACTATATTCTCAACCACCTTATTTCTGCCTAAGTCGTAGCAGGCCAAACATATCCAAGCCAATTAGATCTTCCACAAATCAAACACCTCTGCAAGAGGTGTAACCTGTTCATCTAGCTCCTTTAGCTGCTCTGAAATTAACTTCTCACATATATAGGTAAACTCTAGAACTGTACTTTGCTGTGCCAGTAGAAGGTTGTTGAGAAGTCTGCTCCACAGGCATAGAACTAAGGTACTTTGTAGGATCAGAGATGCATAAGAAGACTAAGACACAAACTACATACTCTCTTCCTGTAACACTCCATTGATTTTGCTTTGCATCCTACATATAGCTATTTTTTCCTTTTCTCAGGAGAGGAAATTCTGTATCACCAATTCCTCTCAGGCCTTTGATGCTTGAAACTACTTGTGCTCTCTCTTCTTTGGAAGGAGTCCAGAGAAGATCCAAGGGGTGGAGCAACTCTGCTATGAGAGTAGGCTGAGGGAGCTGGGGTTGTTCAGCCTGGAGAAGACTCCAGGGAGACCTTTCAGCTGCCTTCCAATAACTGAAGGGAACCTACAAGAAGGCTGGAGAGGGACTTTTCATAAGGGTGTCTAGTAATAGGACAAGGAGGAACGGTTTTAAGGTGAGGGAGAGTAAATTTAGGCTACATCTTAACAAGGCGTTCTTCAGTATGAGGGTGGTGAGACTCTGGAATAGGTTGCCCAAGGAAGTTGTGTGTGCCCCCTCCCTGGAGGTGTTCAAGCCCAGGCTGGATGAGGTCTAGAGCAACCAAGTCTAGTTGAGAGACATCTTTGCCCATGGAAAGGAGGTTGGAGTAGGTATCTCTAAGATCCCTTCCAACCTAACCCATTCTACGATTCTTTCTAACCAGTTATCTTCGACGCTGCAGGTGGTATTACAGGTGGCTAAGTTATTCTAAAGTCATGCAAGCATTCTTTGACTTGTCAATCCTCTGTAATACTTTTGCTAGATTTAAAAAAAAACCCAAACCCTGTAAGCGTACAATATTGTCTTGCCCTATATGAACTGACGTAGCTTTACAACTGACTCACTAAGAGAGCTGCAACATTTTACTGTCACAAGCATGAGGGCTTCTGTTTCTCAACCTGTGACAAGGAGAGTTAGTTATTTCAAATAGCTTGAGGGACCAACACAACTGCTTCACGTTCTTGCAGAGGACAACTTACCATCCCAAGATGATCTCACTAGGTGATACCTTCTTGTGCAACTCGTACATGTTTTTGGCAAATTCCATATCGACTGCCACCTGAGAAACGGGACAGGACCAAGTAAGCTGTTTTCAGGGATACTTACCCTTAGTGGAGGGCAATACGGGCACAAGCCGCCATGCGAAGCTGCACAGGGGCCGTACCCTTCAGCAGTCACCACCCTGTCGAGAGACCCACCGCCCGCTCTACAGCATAGCCCGCACAGGCTTGGCGGATGCCAGCGCGGAGCCCTGCACCAGGTGGGCCCGCACGCCCTCCGCCCGGGTCACCTCCGACAGCCGGCAGGCGGTCCCGCACTCCGTACCTCATCTTCGGACTCGTTGTGAGGGACGGAGAAGCAGTTGGTGACCTCCACCGAGTGCTTGTCCACTGTCCCTGTGGGAGGGCAGCGCAGTTAGTGGGGCACCATGGGGAGAGTCCCCAGGGCTGGCGGCGGGCGGAACACAGCGACGGCTCTTACCCAGCAGCGTCCCGATGACACGCGCCGCGCCCTCGTTGCGCCGCTCGAAGCTGTCCACGATGGAGGCGAGCACCACCGGGTGCAGTCGCACCACGCGGCCGCCGGGGAAGGGCCCTGAGAGTGAGGCCGACAGCGGCGCGGCCGGCGGCGGCGCCGGGGTGGTGGGCGGTGGCGGCGCGGCGGTGGCAGGAGCGTTTCCTGCCGGGGTGGCGGGCGTTGCCGGTGCGTTCTGCGCCGGGACGGTCGCGGGAGGAGCCGCAGCCTGAGCGGGAGCTGTCGCCGCCATTTTGCGAGAGAGAGAACTTGGGGGAGGCGGGGAGAGAGAATGCCGTCAGTAATTGGCTGATCTGAATGCTTCTTACGCAGCGCTATCTTTCTATTGGGGCAGGGAATGTGCTACGGCTCTCCTGCCATCTGCTAACCAATCTGAAGAGAGTGGTGAGGGAAGACGCTCTGATTGGAGGAAGAGCACACCGTCTGTTACTGAAGATGATTCTTGTTCCCACCCTCTGAGGACCGGCAAGTTTGTTGATTGGGTTTTCTTATTTTCCGCCTCCGTGCCTTTGCGCTCTCGCATTGGCTGATTATGTCTGTTTGGCAAGGACGAGAAGGCCTATTTATTGGCTGTAGAGCTGCCCTTCACCCTGCAGGTTGCTACGATACCGTAGCGTTTGTTACAGCTGTCCGTAGACCGCCGAGTACTCGCCTGACCGGTCCGGCTTGGCTTTAGCAGGCAGTGCTGGCGGTATTTGGGGCTGAGGGCCCCACTGGAATCAAACTGGGTGGGGCCGGGTGTTCCAGAGCTCCCCTTGGGCCTTCCGAGCTTCACCACTACAGTGTTCTTGGGGTGTTGCTCTACTCTTTGGCTTGCCCTTGGCACGCTCCTAGGTGCACTTCAGGCCCGTCTTGCCATCAGCTGTGGGTAGCTGCTGAGGTAGCAGTGTGGTCTTGGTCATGCTGGCAAGGCTGCTGCCTCAGCCTGCTTGCAGTGAGATTAGAGGCAGGAGCACTTGTCCTAGTGCCCTGCAGCTGTACGGTGATGTGGTAAACACTGCAGCTTGCAGGCACAGCACGAAGCTGCTGCTGCAGTGAATAAGTTTATCCTGTAGTGTTTTAGAGCATTGCCCCCATGAGGCAGGGGCTGTTAGCCCTGTTTTCCAGGTGTCGGTTGCCAACGAGGCACAGAACTTTTAAGTGCTTGCTACGTTTTGTGTAGAGGGCAAATGCTGGTTACCTCTATCCAAGATTTAGTGGTTACGCAACAATATTTGATGTAACTTGGCTATTACTTGTAGTGTCTCATACGTTCATTCTCAAGTAACAAGCCCATGTGCTAGATTTGATTGAGCTTTTGGTAACTGGTAAAGGAGACTGGAGTCTTTCAAAGCTTCCTTGTCTGTTTCTTGACCATATGCTTGCAGCTGTTATCATAATACTTGTAGCAACATAGTAACAGATTTATCAATAAGTCTCCTAGTTCAAAATCTTTTATCAGAGTTTTTGATATTAGTTTGACAGGCTTTGAGGGAAAACTTTAGGTATCATTGATATACTTGGGGGGGGTGATTTTTTTTTTTTTTTTTAATAGTCTTAAGCTGTTCTTTTCCTACAAGTAGACTGTATGTGTGTGTGTGTATATATACACATATAAACTTTGAAAGATCCAGAAGTCTTACCTTCTGAAATGCTTAATATGGTGAAACTATGCCAGTAAAAAACTGCATCAGTACACTGGTACCATTCTATGGGATGGCTGTTTGAATAATTGAGAACATTTCCAGGTAGTTGTTTCTCAAGTGTAGCAGGGAGAAATTGCAGTGGTGGTTACTACATCAGATGCAAACATCTTTATTCTTCTTATAGATCTGCTTTGGGATCCTGACATAGTTTCCCCCATATTTGGGTTACTAGCTAAAGTAATTTTAACATAACCCCCTGATTTTTATCATGACCAGTGGCTTTTGGAGTGTTTTCTGCTTCATTAGCTGATGAACAGTTTCAACTCAATCACTGAAGACAAGCTCCTGACTGTAAAAGGAGCAGCTCAGTAAAAAGATAATACATTCTGCTCATGTGCTAGTAATTTTCTTCTTTTACATAAATGTGGAGCACCTGTCAAAGCTACAAAGGAGGGCTAATGCATGGGAACAGGAACAGATTTTATCTTTTCATAAAAGCATTTCCTAGTCTGTGTATCTGTACAAACTGGCCCTCCTATTTTTAGGCTTTTGCTGTGCAGCTTTCATTTCTTGTAGGTGTGCCTGGTTCGAATTACATAAAGCTTTAAAATGTTTCTACTCCTGGAGCTTTGATGTGTCATTGAGGTGTGAGACATTTCTTTTAG
Source organism: Ramphastos sulfuratus (assembly GCA_013399055.1). NCBI lineage: Eukaryota > Metazoa > Chordata > Aves > Piciformes > Ramphastidae > Ramphastos > Ramphastos sulfuratus. Next base: position 1,960 of record WBNM01027583.1, on the reverse strand, counting down.
AGAGCAGCCCTTTGATCATCATCTTGTTTGCATCACACTCTCCTTGGTGCTTAATTTGACATAGTCAGGTTCAGGTCAAGCAAGCAAGAGACTTTAAGACCTGCCCATTATGGGTTTATGTTACCACCTTAAAAACTGGGCAGCTTAATAATGAGCCAGAGTTGTGCTTCAAAAATGGCAACTGTGATAATCTTCTAACCTTCCGTTAATATGCTGATGGCAAGCTGCTGGACAGTATACTGGAGAGCGGATGTAGTGAAGATGGATAGCCTGTATCTCAAAAGTCAAAGACCAGTGGTTGGCTCACACAAAGCCCACTTGATAAGAAAATCAGTCATGTGATAGTGCTTGGAGCACATGTGTCCAAGATACAAAATTCCTTGCTGAATAACTACAGAAAAATAGAGAACTTCATAAGTAATATTGTTTCAAAATATCAATTTACTTTAAAGGAGGGTGGTTGCTACTGATGCATGTTAATGGTGCCTGTTGTTGCAAACTTAGCATCCATCTAGTGATATGTTTGGATATGTAGTGATATGTTACCCTGTTACAGTAAAATCTGATCTTAAAGATTGTCTAGTTCCAACCTCCCTAGCATAGTCAGAGACACCTCCTACTAGACCAGGTTGCTCAAGGTCCCATCCAAACTGGCTTTGAACATTTCGAGGGTTGGAAAAAGTGCAGGAAAAGGTACTGGCCACAGGATAGTCAAAGCTGCTCAACTAATGATGGAAAGTTTACAAGCCATAATGCCAGTGCAGGCATTGCAGACTCCTGCCTTCCTGACCACCTGTGTATGAGGCACTTTTATCATTTTACACATTTAGTGAGAAATACTCACACTGTCCAGATTGTCATGAATGCTTCAGACACATGGATAAAAAAAACATAAGAAATAGAATCTTACCTGAAATGTACTATTGTTGAAGTCTTGGTTTTGAAAATGTAAGAAAAATGCAAGAAAGGAAATAAAAGGATGAAACAGGAATAATCACAGAACTTTAGAGGTTGGAAGGGACCTCCAGAGATCATTCAGTCCAACCTTCCTGCCAAGGCCTGATCACCTAGGGTGGTTTGCACAAGAATGTATCCAAGCGGGTTTTGAAAGTCTCCAGAGAAGGAGGCTTCACAACCTCCCTGGGCAGCCTGTTCCAGTGCTCTGTCACCCTCACTGTAAAGAAGTTTGTCCTCATGTTGAGGTGAAACCTTCTATGTTCAAATTTGTAGCCATTGTCTAATTGCTGCTGACTAGAGAAAAGAGATTGGCTCCATCCACTTGACACCCACCCCTCAGATATTTGGATACGTTGATCAGATCTCCTCTCAGTCTTCTCCAGACTAAACAGCCCCAGGTTTCTCAGTCTCCGTAGGTGGGATGCTCAAGTTCCCCAGTCATCCTCGTGGCTCTCCACTGGACTTTTTGCAGGAGGTTCCTGTCTCTCTTGAACTGGGGAGCCCAAAACTGGACACAGTATTCCAGGTGTGGTCTGACCAGGGCAGAGGAGAAGAGACACCTCCGCAGATCTGCTGGCCACACTTCCTGATGCACCCCAGATATATGTGTATATACAGGACGTGGAGAAAAAGAAACTCATTATCAGTAGTATTGTTTGGGAAATGTGAAAAATCCTTGCTGTGAGAGATTTTTGGCTAATGAATGATAGATGTTGTGGTGTCTCCCAGACGGCAGACCCGGAGCAAGCGTTTCCATGCCTGAAAGACAGTCTGCTTTTCTTCCCAGGGAGATCCATTGATCTAATAAAAGATACTGCCACTTCTACCAGCCAGAAGAGAGAGAACTCATCCAGACCTTTTATGAAAGGTCGTCTTGTGCTGGCCCTCAGGGACGGATGGTGGAGTCTCCTGGCTGTCTGGTCTGTACCTGCTGACCGAGAGCCAACCGAAGGCCTCCTTCGGCGGCGGAGCAGGGAGGAGGCGGCGCGGGGCGCGGCGGGCG